>JAGFBZ010000066.1:0-144876 GCA_018398805.1 Hirundichthys speculiger | reverse complement strand
GGCCCAGAGACAGCTCAGCATGTGCCTGCTGTACCACATCAGCATGGAGGACAGATTCAGGTCCATGTTTGCTGACACAGGCTGCATACCGCAGGTAAGACTGGACAATGTCTGCCAGCGCATTAACATCAGCGCTTAATTAAAGCACAAGAAGCAGCTCAAAACCAGCAACACACCAGCCACAGACCAGGAAATACATGAGCAACACACCAGTAACACACCAGTAACACACCAGCAAATACCAGCCACAGACCAGGAAATACATGAGCAACACACCAGTAACCTACCAGTAACACACCAGTAACACACCAGCAAATACCAGCCACAGACCAGGAAATACATGAGCAACACACCAGTAACATACCAGTAACACACCAGTAACACACCAGCAAATACCAGCCACAGACCAGGAAATACATGAGCAACACACCAGTAACCTACCAGTAACACACCAGTAACACACCAGCAAATACCAGCCACAGACCAGGAAATACATGAGCAACACACCAGTAACATACCAGTAACACACCAGTAACACACCAGCAAATACCAGCCACAGACCAGGAAATACATGAGCAACACACCAGTAACCTACCAGTAACACACCAGTAACACACCAGCAAATACCAGCCACAGACCAGGAAATACATGAGCAACACACCAGTAACATACCAGTAACACACCAGTAACACACCAGCAAATACCAGCCACAGACCAGGAAATACATGAGCAACACACCAGTAACATACCAGTAACACACCAGTAACATACCAGCAAATACCAGCCACAGACCAGGAAATACATGAGCCACCAGTACATACAGACACCAGTAACATACCAAATACCAGCCACAGACCATGAGCAACACACCATAACATACATAACACACCAGCAAATACCAGCCACAGACAGAAATACTACACAGTAACATACCAGTAACACACCAGTAACACACCAGCAAATACCAGCCACAGACCAGGAAATACATGAGCAACACACCAGTTTTTTTACCAGAAGAGAATTTCTGATGTTGACATCTGCATTGATATTTATATCTATGTCTGCACTGGTATATCTGTATATCTATATCTGTATATCTATATCAGTATATCTAGACTCCAGACTTTTTTAAATGGGTTTATTATGGTTTCCAGATTGATGTGCAGCAGCTGCTGCTTCTCTAGGAGCATTGCTGATGTCTTTCCTTCTTGGCATTGTGTTAATACACAGCTGAGTGCAGCTTTGATGGAGGTGATCGGTTCATCAATGATGATCAGCTGCAGCTCTGAAATCCTTCAGGTTGGCCTGGGTTCTCTGTCCAGCTTCAGTTTGGATCAATGATCAATAATCGATAATCCCCCCCCCCGACATGACTGAGATAACAGCTAGTGGCTGCATCTTCTGGAGAGACGACCTGCTCAAACGTTCACCTTTAACCTTCCAACCCCCCTCAGTTTCATCCTGACTGGAGACGTCGTGTCACCTCTTGAGTCACTGGAGGGGGCGGAGCCACTGGAGGGGGCGGAGCCTCTCCCAGCATCCTCAGATGAAAGGCGGGTCATCGGTTCATCTCAAGAATGACCACAAAGATATCCCAGTATCTGCTGCATGGTACCAGTTCACCTGCGTCAACACTGGTCCACCTGGGTCAACACCGGTCCACCTGGGTCGACACCAGTCCACCTGGGTCAACACCAGTCCACCTGGGTCGATACCAGTACACCTGGGTCAACACCAGTCCACCTGCGTCGACACGGTCCACCTGGGTTGACACCATCCGTTAGTTGGTTCTAGTTCTGAATGTCAGTTTCAGCCCTGATTCACACGTTCATGTCACCTCAGAGTAGTTCAGGTGTCTCCAACTGGTTCCAGAACTGTAGAACATCTACTGAGGAGGTCCTGATCAGTTCTGGATCAGCAATGATGGAGGTCCTGATCAGTTCTGGATCAGCAATGATGGAGGTCCTGATCAGTTCTGGATCAATGATGGAGGTCTGATCAGTTCTGGATCAGCAGTGATGGAGGTCTGATCAGTTCTGGATCAGCAGTGATGGAGGTCCTGATCAGTTCTGGATCAGCAGTGATGGAGGTCTGATCAGTTCTGGATCAGCAGTGATGGAGGTCTGAACAGTTCTGGTTCAGTTCTGGATCAGCAGTGATGCAGGTTGGAGATGGAAACTGTTCTAGAATAAAAACACCATCACAGATCTAAAGATCAATATTAATATCAGATCACTGATCAGTTCTGGAAGTCAGTCTGTAGTCTGGAACACAGACTGGACCAGAACCAGAACTAGAGGAACCAGAACTAGAGGAACCAGAACTAGAGGAACCAGAACCAGAGGAACCAGAACTAGAGGAACCAGAACTCCTCAGGTCTGTGGACAGAAAAGGACATTTGTGTTTGAACGTTAGCATTGTTAGCGTGAGCGTTGAAGGACGTAGCGTGTGTAACGTTGGTCTCAGAGGTTGATGTTTATCTTCTTATTTACCCATGAGCCTCCACTCACCTTCCCACCAAACCGCCTTTGTTCCTGTCGGTAAAAACACGTCGTTAATAAACTCACCCCCCCATCCGCTCGTCTTTTAAGACCCCTCTATTCCCACTTTCCCAGGCTAGCGGCCGGCCTGCCCCCTCACCCCCTCACCCCCTCCAGCTTTATGGGGGTCACCGTTTGGTGCTGGGTGGAGGGGGGGGGGGGGGGGGGGGGTGGAGGCAGCGACGGTGGCGTGGCGCTGCCGCCCCGACGGGGCCTCCAGCGGCCGTCTGTGGTAAATAAGCAGAGACAGGTGCCAGAGAGTCTAGACAGGGCTGATTTGGGGTCCGGGGCCCCCGGTATGTGATACCTGACCCAGGCCCCGCCTCCTCGGCTCAGAGCCTTTCCTGTTTAATGTTAAATCAGAGCGCACGGACAGATGGATGGTGGTGGGGGGGGTCACAACTCTGACTTTATTTATAAATACATCACTCTGAAACTATTCTAGTTTTCAACTCACTTAGAGCTATTGGTTCATTTAAATATTAGTAATAATTGGAGTTTAATTACTATTACTGTCTCACTTTATTTCTCACGTTGACGCAGTTTCCTGAAGTCTTCACTGCTCAAGTACAAGAAATCAGCCCTAAATATGGAGGTTTTAACGAGGCTAAAATAGATTTAGTTGCAGTTTTTGTTGTAAAATCTCAACTTTTTGACATAAAACAGTGGTGCTGATCTGTCCCTGCAGAGACGTAAAGATGAGTTTTAGATCAGATTAATTAAAAACAGCATCACTGTAACCACTGAAAGACTGAAAATTTAAAAAGTTATTCCTAATTTTTGGTCTCTGGAAAAAAAAAAGACCCAGAAACAAGAAGATAAACTCATAAATTAGAGTGAACGTTAGTTTATGTGGTCACTGGAAACAAGATTTTTACAGTTAAAGAGAAAAATAAAAGCTTTGATGCTTATTTTAACAATAAATTCTTGAATGTAACATTTCCTAGTTAAGAAATAAGACATTGATGATACATTTAGTATACATGTACACAATAACTTAGTTATATATATATTTTTTAAAAGGGATGACTATCAGATTTCCAGGTTGTAGACTTTAAATTTTGACAAGAACAGAATAAATAGCAGTTGTCATAGATTCAGAATAACAGCTCCACTGCTTCTGCCTCCACTGCTTCTGCCACCACTGTCACTGCCTCCACTGTCACTGCCTCCGCTGCTTCTGCCTCCACTGTCACTGCCTCCACTGTCACTGCCTGCACTGCTTCTGCCTCCACTGTCACTGTCTCCACTGTCACTGCCTGCATTGCTTCTGCCTCCACTCCTTCTGCTTCCACTGTTTCTGCCTCCACTGTCACTGCCTCCACTGCTTCTGCCTTCACTGTCACTGCCTGCATTGCTTCTGCCTCCACTCCTTCTGCTTCCACTGTTTCTGCCTCCACTGTCACTGCCTCCACTATCACTGCCTGCACTGCTTCTGCCTCCACTGTCACTGCCTCCACTGCCACTGCCTGCACTGCTTCTGCCTCCACTGTTTCTGCATCCACTGCCACTGCCTGCACTGCTTCTGCCTCCACTGTCACTGCCTCCACTGCCACTGCCTGCACTGCTTCTGCCTCCACTCCTTCTGCTTCCACTGCTTCTGCCTCCACTGTCACTGTCTCCACTGTCACTGCCTGCACTGCTTCTGCCTCCACTCCTTCTGCTTCCACTGCTTCTGCCTCCACTGTCACTGTCTCCACTGTCACTGCCTGCACTGCTTCTGCCTCCACTGTCACTGTCTCCACTGTCACTGCCTGCACTGCTTCTGCCTCCACTGTCACTGCCTCCACTGCTTCTGCCTCCACTGCCTCCACTGCTTCTGCCTCCACTCCTTCTGCTTCCACTGTTTCTGCCTCCACTGTCACTGCCTCCACTATCACTGCCTCCACTGCTTCTGCCTCCACTGTCACTGCCTCCACTGCTTCTGCCTTCACTGTCAGTGCCTCCACTGTCACTGCCTCCACTGTTTCTGCCTCCACTGTCTGTGCCTCCACTGTCACTGCCTCCACTGTTTCTGCTGCCATTTTCACTGCCTTAACTGTCACTGCCTCCACTGCTTCTGCCTCCACTGTCACTGCCTCCACTGCTTCTGCTTCCAATGTTTCTGCCTCCACTGCTTCTGCCTCCACTGTCACTGCCTCCACTGCTTCTGCCTTCACTGTCAGTGCCTCCACTGTCACTGCCTCCACTGTTTCTGCCTCCACTGTCACTGCCTCCACTGTCACTGCCTCCACTGTCAATGCCTCCACTGTTTCTGCTGCCATTTTCACTGCCTTAACTGTCACTGCCTCCACTGCTTTTGCCACAAATTTCACTGCCTCCACTGCTTCTGCCTCCACTGTCACTGCTTCCACTGCTGCCTCCACTGTCACTGCCTCCACTGCTTCTGCCTCCATTTTCACTGCCTGCACTGCTTCTGCCTCCACTGTCATCGCTTCCACTGCTTCTGCCTCCACTGTCACTGCTTCCACGGCTTATGTCTCCACTGTCGCTGCTTCCACTGCTTCTCCCTCCACTGTCATTGCGTCCACTGCTTCTGCCTCCATTGTCATTGCCTCCACTGCTTCTGCCTCCATTGTCACTGCCCCCATTGTTTCTGCCTCCACTGTTTCTGCTGCCATTTTCACTGCCTTAACTGCTTCCGCCTCCACTGCTTCTCCCTCCACTATCACTACTTCCACTGATTCTGCCTCCACTGTCACTGCCTCCACTGCTTTTGCCTCCACTGCTTCTGCCTCCGCTGTCAATGCCTCCACTGTTTCTGCTGCCATTTTCACTGCCTTAACTGCTTCCGCCTCCACTGCTTCTCCCTCCACTATCACTGCTTCCACTGATTCTGCCTCCACTGCTTCTGCCTCCACTGTCACTGCCTACACTGCTTCTGCCTCCGCTGTCAATGCCTCTACTGTTTCTGCTGCCATTTTCACCGCCTCCACTGTCACTGCTTCCACTGCTGCCTCCACTGTCACTGCCTCCACTGCTTCTGCCTCCATTTTCACTGCCTGCACTGCTTCTGCCTCCACTGTCACTGCCTCCACTGCTTCTGCCTCCACTGCTTCTGCCTCCACTGTTTCTGCCTCCACTGTCACTGCCTCCACTATCACTGCCTCCACTGCTTCTGCCTCCACTGCTTCTGCCTTCACTGTCTGTGCCTCCACTGTCACTGCCTCCACTGCTTCTGCCTCCACTGTTTCTGCCTCCACTATTTCTGCCTCCATTTTCACTGCCTGCACTGCTTCTGCCTCCACTGTCATCACTTCCACTGCTTCTGCCTCCACTGTCACTGCTTCCACTCCCTCTGCTTCCACTGCTTCTTCTTCCACTGCTTCTGCCTCCACTGTTGCTGCCACTGATTCCTCTGCTGCTACTCCAAGCTCCTTCCTGATCTCTTGCAGCTGTTCTGGATGTGGTTCTGGTTTTAGTGTCCTGGTGGTTGCGTCCTACAAATGTCTGGTTCACCACTTTCTGGTGTTTAATTTAATTCTTGACTTGATAGCGCCCCTCGTGACTTCCAGCGGTATAACTCTGTTTCTTTCATATTTTTAAGCACCTTGTTGATGTGCAGAAAGATGGAAGAAATCAGAGCGTGGAAGTCTCTATTTCAAACACTGAGCATAACAGGCCCTTCAGCAGAGAAGTCCAGACCTCCATCTGCACCTCCTCCAGCTCAGATGTTCCCAGACCAGCTGAGATGTAATCTGTCCTCCCCAGAGAGCCGTCCAGGAGTCGTCCTAACCAGATGGACCTCCTCAGCTGGCTCCTCTCCATGTGGAGGAGCAGCGGCTCCACTCTGAGTCTCCTGGATGACTGAACTTCTCCTCCTCCTCCTTCAGTCTCTTGAATCTTCCATCTGGTTCTTTCAGTCTCTACCAGCAGCTGGTGATCATAGCTGGATCATAGGAACGTTGGGGAATCATGTCTTTGGACTCAAGTGTCTGAAACTAAAAACTAAATAAAGAGGCATGGGTCTGCTCACCTGGTTGAGCTCCTTATGAAGGCAGTCAGCAGGTCCAGGTCTGAGGCAGGTCCAGGTCTGAGGCAGGTCCAGGTCTGAGTCATGGTCTGGTCTCTTCTTCTGGTGCGCCCTCATTTCCCATCTCACCACTTCCCATAAAAACGAGTAGATCCACAGAAAGATGTGAATCAAATCAGACACCAGGAACCATTCAAGTCCTGAAGCTGGACCTGAATATGTTTCACTGCTCAGTGAAGGTCCCACAGAAGGGACCGGCCAGGTCCATGTTGGTCCAGCCGGTCCATGTTGGTCCAGCCAGGTCCATGTTGGTCCAGCCGGTCCATGTTGGTCCAGCCGGTCCAGCCAGGTCCATGTTGGTCCAGCCAGGTCCATGTTGGTCCAGCCAGGTCCATGTTGGTCCAGCCAGGTCCATGTTGGTCCAGCCAGGTCCATGTTGGTCCAGCCAGGTCCATGTTGGTCCAGCCAGGTCCATGTTGGTCCAGCCGGTCCATGTTGGTCCAGCCGATCCATGTTGGTCCAGCCAGGTCCATGTTGGTCCAGCCAGGTCCATGTTGGTCCAGCCGGTCCATGTTGGTCCAGCCAGGTCCATGTTGGTCCAGCCGGTCCATGTTGGTCCAGCCGGTCCATGTTGGTCCAGCCGGTCCATGTTGGTCCAGCCGGTCCATGTTGGTCCAGCCGGTCCATGTTGGTCCAGCCGGGTCCATGTTGGTCCAGCCGGTCCATGTTGGTCCAGCCGGTCCATGTTGGTCCAGCAGGTCCATGTTGGTCCAGCCGGTCCATGTTGGTCCAGCAGGTCCATGTTTGTCCAGCAGGTCCATGTTGGTCCAGGAGGTCCATGTTGGTCCAGCCGGTCCATGTTGGTCCAGCCGGTCCATGTTGGTCCAGCAGGTCCATGTTGGTCCATGTTGTCCAGGGTCCATGTTGGTCCAGCAGGTCCATGTTGGTCCAGCAGGTCCATGTTGGTCCAGCCGGTCCATGTTGGTCCAGCCGGGTCCATGTTGGTCCAGCCAGGTCCATGTTGGTCCAGCAGGTCCATGTTGGTCCAGCAGGTCCATGTTGGTCCAGCCGGGTCCATGTTGGTCCAGCCGGTCCATGTTGGTCCAGTCAGGTCCATGTTGGTCCAGCCGGGTCCATGTTGGTCCAGCCGGTCCATGTTGGTCCAGTCCGGTCCATGTTGGTCCAGCAGGTCCATGTTGGTCCAGCCGGGTCCATGTGGTCCAGCCGGTCCATGTTGGTCCAGCCGGTCCATGTGGTCAGGTCCATGTTTGGTCCAGCCGGTCCATGTTGGTCCAGCCGGTCCATGTTGGTCCAGCCGGGTCCATGTTGGTCCAGCCGGTCCATGTTGGTCCAGCCAGGTCCATGTTGGTCCAGCCGGTCCATGTTGGTCCAGCCAGGTCCATGTTGGTCCAGCCAAGTGTTTAAGCTGCTTCAGATCTTTGACTGGGTTCTCCATCAGAACGTTCACACCTGTGACTAGAACCTGGACTGTGACTGGACTCAGGTACGTGACCTGCATACTGACATGTGCAGCTTCTGGTTGGCAGCTGATGAAGATGGTGTCTGACTGCGGGGAGAAGATGGACGTGGAGCTCATGTCGCTCTGCATCAACCTGGCTGCAGACCGGAGCAACGCTCAGGTGATCTGTGAAGGTACGAGCTCCAGAGGAGGTGGAGTCCTCCCCACAGGTGTGTGTCGCTTCACCTCCTCCTCCTCCCCCTCAGGTAACGGGCTGAAGATGCTGATGAAGAGGGCCTTGAAGATGAAGGATGTTCTGGTGATGAAGATGATCAGAAATCTTTCTCAGCACAGTGGACCCACCAAGAACCAGTTCCTGGTCAGAACCACCACGTTCTCACATTAAATCACTATTTTAGCTCCTAAAATCACTAATTCTTTCTTTTGAAATGTGAAATTTACCCATTTTGTTAAAAGAAAAATCTCAAATTTCATAAAATTCTAACATTTTGGAATCAAAACACAATTTTTTGCTCATGAGATCAGAAACGTCCTGACTTGGTACTGAAGTTTTACGTCTTAAAATCATTAATGTTGTAAAATCACAACAGCTGTGTCAAAGAAAGCGTTTTGTTTCATTTTGCTTTTTATTTTTTCATGAAATTTAAAATTTTGCAAAATCCCAGCTTCATATCAGTAACTTTTGTGGAGTTGCTGGTTTCCAGCTGTTCCTGATGTTCCAGCTGTTCCTCATGTCCCAGCTGTTATTGATGTTCCAGCTGTTCCTCATGTCCCAGCTGTTACTGATGTTCCTCTTGTTCCTGATGTCCCAGATGTTCCAGCTGTTCCTGATGTTCCAGCTGTTCCTTATGTTCCTTATGTTCCAGCTGTTCCTGATGTTCCAGCTGTTATTGATGTCCCAGCTGTTCCAGATGTTCCTGATGTTCCAGCTGTTCCTGATGTTCCAGCTGTTCCTCATGTTCCAGCTGTTCCAGATGTTCCTGATGTTCCAGCTGTTCCTGATGTTCCAGCTGTTCCTGATGTCCCAGCTGTTCCTGATGTTCCAGCTGTTATTGATGTTCCAGCTGTTCCAGATGTTCCTCATGTTCCAGATGTTCCAGCTCTTCCTCATGTTCCAGCTGTTCCTCATGTTCCTGATGTTCCAGCTGTTCCTCATGTTCCAGATGTTCCTGATGTTCCAGCTGTTCCTTATGTTCCTTATGTTCCAGCTGTTCCTGATGTTCCAGCTGTTATTGATGTCCCAGCTGTTCCAGATGTTCCTGATGTTCCAGCTGTTCCTTATGTTCCTTATGTTCCAGCTGTTCCTGATGTTCCAGCTGTTATTGATGTTCCAGCTGTTCCAGATGTTCCTCATGTTCCAGATGTTCCAGCTCTTCCTCATGTTCCAGCTGTTCCTGTTCCAGCTGTTCCCCATGTTCCTGATGTTCCAGCTGTTCCTCATGTTCCAGATGTTCCTGATGTTCCAGCTGTTCCTTATGTTCCTTATGTTCCAGATGTTCCTGATGTTCCAGCTGTTCCTGATGTTCCAGCTGTTCCTCATGTTCCAGCTGTTCCAGCTGTTCCAGATGTTCCTGATGTCCCAGCTGTTCCAGCTGTTCCAGATGTTCCAGCTGTTCCTGATGTCCCAGCTGTTCCTAATGTTCCAGCTGTTCCTGATGTTCCAGCTGTTCCTCATGTTCCAGCTGTTATTGATGTTCCAGCTGTTCCTCATGTTCCAGCTGTTCCTGATGTTCCTCATGTTCCAGCTGTTCCTCATGTTCCAGCTGTTCCAGATGTTCCTAATGTTCCAGCTGTTCCTGATGTCCCAGCTGTTCCAGCTGTTCCTGATGTTCCAGCTGTTCCTGATGTTCCAGCTGTTCCTGATGTTTTCATGTTCCAGATGTTCCTAATGTTCCAGCTGTTCCTGATGTTCCAGATGTTCCTGATGTCCCAGCTGTTCCAGATGTTCCTGATGTCCCAGCTGTTCCTGATGTCCTCCGTCTGTGTCGTCCACCTGGACAGGAGCACGTCGGAGACCTGGCAGCTCAGATCAGCGAGGACGAGGCTGAGGACATGGTCATCGAGTGTCTGGGGACGCTGTCCAACCTGACCATCCCGGACCTGGACTGGGCCCTGGTCCTGACCGAGTCCAACCTGGTGCCGTACCTGAAGGACAAACTCAAACCAGGTGTGTGTCCACGGTTCCCTGATCAGGGACATGTCTCCTGGTCAGGGACGTGTCTCCTGGTCAGGGACGTGTCTCCTGATCAGGGACGTGTCTCCTGGTCAGGGACGTGTCTCCTGGTCAGGGAGGTGTCTCCTGATCAGGGAGGTGTCTCCTGATCAGGGAGGTGTCTCCTGATCAGGGAGGTGTCTCCTGGTCAGGGAGGTGTCTCCTGGTCAGGGAGGTGTCTCCTGATCAGGGAGGTGTCTCCTGATCAGGGAGGAGTCTCCTGATCAGGGACATGTCTCCTGGTCAGGGAGGTGTCTCCTGATCAGGACATGTCTCCTGATCAGGGACATGTCTCCTGGTCAGGGAGGTGTCTCCTGGTCAGGGAGGTGTCTCCTGATCAGGGAGATGTCTCCTGGTCAGGGAGGTGTCTCCTGGTCAGGGAGGTGTCTCCTGGTCAGGGACGTGTCTCCTGATCAGGGACGTGTCTCCTGGTCAGGGACATGTCTCCTGATCAGGGAGGAGTCTCCTGATCAGGGACATGTCTCCTGATCAGGGAGGTGTCTCCTGATCAGGGAGGTGTCTCCTGGTCAGGGAGGTGTCTCCTGATCAGGGAGGTGTCTCCTGATCAGGGAGGAGTCTCCTGATCAGGGACATGTCTCCTGGTCAGGGAGGTGTCTCCTGATCAGGGACATGTCTCCTGATCAGGGACATGTCTCCTTGTCAGGGAGGTGTCTCCTGGTCAGGGAGGTGTCTCCTGATCAGGGAGGTGTCTCCTGGTCAGGGAGGTGTCTCCTGGTCAGGGACGTGTCTCCTGGTCAGGGACGTGTCTCTTGATCAGGGAGGTGTCTCCTGATCAGGGAGGTGTCTCCTGATCAGGGATGTGTCTCCTGGTCAGGGAGGTGTCTCCTGGTCAGGGAGGTGTCTCCTGATCAGGGACGTGTCTCCTGGTCAGGGAGGTGTCTCCTGGTCAGGGAGGTGTCTCCTGGTCAGGGACGTGTCTCCTGATCAGGGACGTGTCTCCTGGTCAGGGAGGTGTCTCCTGGTCAGGGACGTGTCTCCTGATCAGGGACGTGTCTCCTGGTCAGGGACGTGTCTCCTGGTCAGGGACGTGTCTCCTGATCAGGGAGGTGTCTCCTGGTCAGGGAGGTGTCTCCTGGTCAGGGAGGTGTCTCCTGGTCAGGGACGTGTCTCCTGGTCAGGGACGTGTCTCCTGATCAGGGAGGTGTCTCCTGGTCAGGGACGTGTCTCCTGATCAGGGAGGTGTCTCCTGGTCAGGGACGTGTCTCCTGGTCAGGGACGTGTCTCCTGGTCAGGGACGTGTCTCCTGATCAGGGACGTGTCTCCTGGTCAGGGACGTGTCTCTGATCAGGGACGTGTCTCCTGTCAGTGTCCTGGTCAGGACGTGTCTCCTGGTCAGGGACGTGTCTCTGGTCAGGGATCTGGTCAGGGAGGTGTCTCCTGATCAGGGACGTGTCTCCTGGTCAGGGACGTGTCCTGGTCAGGGACGTGTCTCCTGGTCAGGAGGTGTCTCCTGGTCAGGGACGTGTCTCCTGATCAGGGACGTGTCTCCTGGTCAGGGAGGTGTCTCCTGGTCAGGGAGGTGTCTCCTGGTCAGGGACGTGTCTCCTGGTCAGGGACGTGTCTCCTGGTCAGGGAGGTGTCTCCTGGTCAGGGAGGTGTCTCCTGGTCAGGGACGTGTCTCCTGATCAGGGAGGTGTCTCCTGGTCAGGGACGTGTCTCCTGGTCAGGGAGGTGTCTCCTGGTCAGGGACGTGTCTCCTGATCAGGGAGGTGTCTCCTGGTCAGGGACGTGTCTCCTGGTCAGGGACGTGTCTCCTGGTCAGGGACGTGTCTCCTGGTCAGGGACGTGTCTCCTGATCAGGGAGGTGTCTCCTGATCAGGGAGGTGTCTCCTGGTCAGGGACGTGTCTCCTGGTCAGGGAGGTGTCTCCTGGTCAGGGACGTGTCTCCTGATCAGGGAGGTGTCTCCTGGTCAGGGAGGTGTCTCCTGGTCAGGGACGTGTCTCCTGGTCAGGGACGTGTCTCCTGATCAGGGAGGTGTCTCCTGGTCAGGGACGTGTCTCCTGGTCAGGGAGGTGTCTCCTGGTCAGGGACGTGTCTCCTGATCAGGGAGAAGTCTCCTGATCAGGGACGTGTCTCCTGGTCAGGGAGGTGTCTCCTGATCAGGGAGATGTCTCCTGGTCAGGGACGTGTCTCCTGGTCAGGGAGGTGTCTCCTGGTCAGTGGAGGTGTCTCCTGGTCAGGGACGTGTCTCCTGATCAGGGACGTGTCTCCTGGTCAGGGAGGTGTCTCCTGGTCAGGGACGTGTCTCCTGGTCAGGGAGGTGTCTCCTGGTCAGGGAGGTGTCTCCTGGTCAGGGACGTGTCTCCTGATCAGGGACGTGTCTCCTGGTCAGGGTCAGGGACGTGTCTCCTGGTCAGGGAGGTGTCTCCTGGTCAGGGAGGTGTCTCCTGATCAGGGAGGTGTCTCCTGATCAGGGAGGTGTCTCCTGGTCAGGGACGTGTCTCCTGGTCAGGGACGTGTCTCCTGATCAGGGAGGTGTCTCCTGGTCAGGGACGTGTCTCCTGATCAGGGAGGTGTCTCCTGATCAGGGAGGTGTCTCCTGGTCAGGGAGGTGTCTCCTGGTCAGGGAGGTGTCTCCTGATCAGGGAGGTGTCTCCTGATCAGGGAGGTGTCTCCTGGTCAGGGAGGTGTCTCCTGGTCAGGGAGGTGTCTCCTGGTCAGGGACGTGTCTCCTGGTCAGGGAGGTGTCTCCTGGTCAGGGACGTGTCTCCTGATCAGGGTCAGGGAGGTGTCTCCTGGTCAGGGAGGGGTGTCTCCTGGTCAGGGAGGGTGTCTCCTGGTCAGGGACGTGTCTCCTGGTCAGGGACGTGTCTCCTGGTCAGGGACGTGTCTCCTGGTCAGGGAGGTGTCTCCTGATCAGGGAGGTGTCTCCTGGTCAGGGACGTGTCTCCTGATCAGGGAGGTGTCTCCTGGTCAGGGATGTCTCCTGATCAGGGACGTGTCTCCTGGTCAGGGAGGTGTCTCCTGGTCAGGGACAGGGAGTGTCTCCTGATCAGGGATGTCAGGGAGGTGTCTCCTGGTCAGGGACGTGTCTCCTGTCAGGGACGTGTCTCCTGGTCAGGGAGGTGTCTCCTGATCAGGGAGGTGTCTCCTGGTCCGGGAGGTGTGTCTCCTGGTCAGGGAGTGTCTCCTGGTCAGGGAGTCTCCTGGTCAGGGACGTGTCTCCTGATCAGGGAGGTGTCTCCTGGTCAGGGAGGGGTCTCCTGATCAGGGACGTGTCTCCTGTCAGGGACGTGTCTCCTGGTCAGGGAGGTGTCTCCTGGATCAGGGACGTGTCTCCTGGTCAGGGAGGTGTCTCCTGGTCAGGGAGGTGTCTCCTGGTCAGGGACGTGTCTCCTGATCAGGGACGTGTCTCCTGGTCAGGGAGGTGTCTCCTGGTCAGGGACGTGTCTCCTGATCAGGGACGTGTCTCCTGGTCAGGGACGTGTCTCCTGGTCAGGGACGTGTCTCCTGATCAGGGAGGTGTCTCCTGATCAGGGAGGTGTCTCCTGGTCAGGAGGGTGTCTCCTGGTCAGGGACGTGTCTCCTGGTCAGGGAGGTGTCTCCTGATCAGGGAGGAGTGTCTCCTGGTCAGGGAGGTGTCTCCTGATCAGGGAGGTGTCTCCAGGGATGGTCAGGTGGTGTCTCCTGGTCAGGGACGTGTCTCCTGTCAGGGACGTGTCTCCTGGTCAGGGAGGTGTCTCCTGATCAGGGAGGTGTCTCCTGGTCAGGGAGTGTCCGTGTCTCCTGATCAGGGTCTCCTGGTCAGGTCTGTCTCCTGGTCAGGGACGTGTCTCCTGGTCAGGGAGGTGTCTCCTGGTCAGGGACGTGTCTCCTGTCGTGTCTCCTGGTCAGGGAGGTGTCTCTGGTCAGGGAGGTGTCTCCTGTCAGGGACGTGTTCCTGGTCAGGGAGTCCTGGTCAGGGAGGTGTCTCCTGATCAGGGAGTGTCTCCTGTCAGGGACGTGTCAGGTGTCTCCTGGTCAGGGAGGTGTCTCCTGGTCAGGGAGGTGTCTCCTGGTCAGGGACGTGTCTGGTGTGTCCTGATCAGGGACGTGTCTCCTGGTCAGGGAGGGTCAGGTGTCTCCTGGTCAGGGAGGTGTCTCCTGGTCAGGGACGTGTCTCCTGGATCAGGGACGTGTCTCGTGTCTCCTGGTCAGGGAGTGTCTCCTGGTCAGGGAGGTGTCTCCTGGTCAGGGACGTGTCTCCTGATCAGGGAGGTGTCTCCTGGTCAGGAGGTGTCTCCTGGTCAGGGACGTGTCTCCTGGTCAGGGACGTGTCTCCTGGTCAGGGAGGTGTCTCCTGGTCAGGGACGTGTCTCCTGATCAGGGAGGTGTCTCCTGGTCAGGGAGGTGTCTCCTGGTCAGGGACGTGTCTCCTGGTCAGGGAGGTGTCTCCTGGTCAGGGACGTGTCTCCTGGTCAGGGAGGTGTCTCTGGTCAGGGAGGTGTCTCCTGGTCAGGGACGTGTCTCCTGTCCTGGTCAGGGAGGTGTCTCCTCCGGTCAGGGACGTGTCTCCTGGTCAGGGAGGTGTCTCCTGGTCAGGGACGTGTCTCCTGATCAGGGAGGGTCTCCTGATCAGGGAGTGTCTCCTGGTCAGGGAGGTGTCTCCTGGTCAGGGAGGTGTCTCCTGGTCAGGGACGTGTCTCTGGTCAGGGATGTCTCCGTGTCTCCTGGTCAGGGAGGGTCTCCTGGTCAGGGAGGGACGTGTCTCCTGTCAGGGAGGTGTCTCCTGGTCAGGGAGGTGTCTCCTGGTCAGGGAGGTGTCTCCTGGTCAGGGAGGAGTGTCTCCTGGTCAGGGACGTGTCTCCTGATCAGGGAGGGGTCTCCTGGTCAGGGAGGTGTCTCCTGGTCAGGGAGGTGTCTCCTGTCAGGGAGTCTCCTGTCAGGGAGGGTCAGGGAGGGGTGTCTCCTGGTCAGGGACGTGTCTCCTGATCAGGGAGGTGTCGTGTCTCTGGTCAGGGACAGGGAGGTGTCTCCTGATCAGGGAGGTGTCTCCTGGTCAGGGAGGTGTCTCCTGGTCAGGGATCCTGGTCAGGGACGTGTCTCCTGATCAGGGACGTGTCTCTCTGGTCAGGGAGGTGTCTCCTGGTCAGGGAGGTGTCTCCTGATCAGGGAGGTGTCTCTGATCAGGGACGTGTCTCCTGGTCAGGGACGTGTCTCCTGGTCAGGGAGGGGTCTCCTGGTCAGGGAGGTGTCTCCTGGTCAGGGAGGTGTCTCCTGGTCAGGGACGTGTCTCCTGGTCAGGGAGGTGTCTCCTGGTCAGGGACGTGTCTCCTGGATCAGGGAGGAGTCTCCTGTCAGGGAGGTCTCCTGGTCAGGGAGGTGTCTCTGGTCAGGGAGGTGTGTGTCCTGGTCAGGGAGGTGTCTCCTGATCAGGGAGGTGTCTCCTGGTCAGGGAGTGTCTCCTGGTCAGGGAGGTGTCTCCTGGTCAGGGACTGTCTCCATGGTCAGGGAGGTGTCCTGGTCAGGGACGTGTCTCTGGTCAGGGACGTGTCTCCTGGTCAGGGAGGTGTCTCCTGGTCAGGGACGTGTCTCCTGATCAGGGAGGTGTCTCCTGTCAGGGACTCATGGTGTCTCTGGTCAGGGACGTGTGTCTCTGATCAGGGAGGTGTCTCCTGGTCAGGGACGTGTCTCCTGGCCAGGGAAGTGTCTCCTGATCAGGGAGGTGTCTCCTGGTCAGGGACGTGTCTCCTGATCAGGGACGTGTCTCCTGATCAGGGACGTGTCTCCTGATCAGGGAGGTGTCTCCTGGTCAGGGACGTGTCTCCTGATCAGGGACTTGTCTCCTGATCAGGGACTTGTCTCCTGATCAGGGAGGTGTCTCCTGGTCAGGGACGTGTCTCCTGGTCAGGGAGGTGTCTCCTGGTCAGGGAGTTGTCTCCTGATCAGGGACGTGTCTCCTGGTCAGTGAGGTGTCTCCTGGTCAGTGAGGTGTCTCCTGATCAGGGACGTGTCTCCTGATCAGGGAGGTGTCTCCTGGTCAGGGAGGTGTCTCCTGGTCAGGGGGGTGTCTCCTGATCAGGGAGGTGTCTCCTGGTCAGGGAGGTGTCTCCTGGTCAGTGAGGTGTCTCCTGGTCAGGGAGGTGTCTCCTGATGAAGTGAGGACAGAAGAGCGTCTCTGGCTCCTCTTATCTCCACCTTTCATGACCCTCCGTCCTCCTGGTCGTCCTCCTTGTCGTCCTCCTTGTCGTCCTCCTTGTCGTCCTCCTTGTCGTCCTCCTTGTCGTCCTCCTGGTCGTCCTCCTGGTCGTCCTCCTTGTCGTCCTCCTGGTCGTCCTCCTGGTCGTCCTCCTTGTCGTCCTCCTTGTCGTCCTCCTTCCTGTTTGCTCCTCGTCTCATCAGGAGTTAATTAGTAAAAACAGCTGATTAGGAACTGGACAGTCTGGTCCATCATCTGGTCTCTGAACAGCTGGTTCTGTCCCGTCCTGATGGATCGGGTCTCAGGGGTCGTGTGTTGATCTAAAGACGTGCTTCAGCTCAGGTTCTGATGGCAGGTTCTGCTGAGGACGACCTGATCCTGGAGGTGGTGGTTCTGATCGGTACCGTGTCCATGGACGACTCGTGTGCAGCCCTGCTGGCCAGATCTGGAGTCATAGCTGCTCTCATTGAGCTGCTGAAAGGTGAGAGTCTGGTCCGGTCCGGTTCAGCCTGGTCTGGTCCGGTCCGGTTCAGCCTGGTCTGGTCCGGTCCGGTTCAGCCTGGTCTGGTCCGGTCCAGTTCAGTCCAGTCTGGTCAAGTTCAATCTAGTCCAGTCCAGTTCAGTCCACTCTAGTCCGGTCCAATTCAGTCCAGTCTGGTCCGGTCCGATTCAGTCCAGTCTGGTCCGCTTCAGTCCAGTCCAGTCTAGTCCAGTCTAGTCTAGTCTGGTTCCATTCAGTCCAGTCTGGTCCGGTTCAGTCCAGTCCAGTCTAGTCCAGTGTAGCCTGGTCCGGTTCAGTCCAGTCCGGTCCGCTTCAGTCCAGTGCAGTCTAGTCCAGTTCAATCTAGTCCAGTCCAGTTCAGTCCAGTCTAGTCCGGTCCAATTCAGTCCGGTCTAGTCCAGTCTAGTTCAGTACACTTTAGTCCAGTCTAGTCCAGTCCGATTTAGTCCAGTCTGGTCTGGTTCAGTCCAATCTAGTCCGGTTCAATCCAGTCCAGTCTAGTCTGGTTCCATTCAGTCCAGTCCGGTCCGCTTCAGTCCAGTCCAGTCTAGTCCAGTTCCATTCAGTCCAGACTGGTCTGGTCCAGTTCAGTCCAGTCTGGTCCAGTTCAATCTAGTCCAGTTCAGTCCAGTCTAGTCCGGTCCAATTCAGTCCGGTCTAGTCCAGTCTAGTTCAGTCCACTTTAGTCCAGTCTAGTCCAGTCCGATTTAGTTCAGTCTGGTCCGGTTCAATCCAGTCCAGTCCAATTCAGTCCAGTCCAGTCTAGTCTGGTTGAGTCCAGTCTAGTCCAGTCCAATCAATCCAGCCTAGTCTAGTCCTGTCTTTGTCCCGTCCAGTCCCTGTCTAGTCCAGTCCAGTCCAGCCTAATGTAGTCCTGTCCTCGTCCAGTCCCAGTCCAGTCCAGTCCAGTCCAGACCGGTTTTCTCCAGAGGTCTTGCTGAAGTGTCCACCTGTAGAGGGACGTTACTCACCGTGTCTTCTGTTTCCGTCTCAGTCCAACAGGAGGACGATGAGTTTGTCTGCCAGATCATCTACATCTTCTACCAGATGGTTTTCCACAAAGCTACGAGAGACGTCATCATCAAAGACACTCGTATCCTTTCATCTCTAAACGGACCTCTGGGTTCCTGAACCAGAACTCTGAAACCCGAACTACAGTCGTCATGAAGCTCCAGAACGTCACCTGGAGGGAGGAGCCTGGTCACCTGGAGGGAGGAGCCTGGTCACCTGGAGGGAGGAGCCTGGTCACCTGGAGGGAGGAGCCTGGTCACCTGGAGGGAGGAGCCTGGTCACCTGGAGGGAGGAGCCTGGTCACCTGGAGGGAGGAGCCTGGTCACCTGGAGGGAGGAGCCTGGTCACCTGGGGAGGAGCTGGTCACCTGGGGACCTGGAGGGAGGAGCCTGGTCACCTGGAGGGAGGAGCCTGGTCACCTGGAGGGAGGAGCCTGGTCACCTGGTGGGAGGAGCCTGGTCACCTGGAGGGAGGAGCCTGGTCACCTGGAGGGAGGAGTCTGGTTCCTCTGACCAGGGGAGACATTCATTCATTGATTCATTCATCATCCATTCATTCATCATTCATTCATTCATTCATCATTCATTCATTCATTCATCCATCCATTTATTAATTCATTCATCAATTCATTCATTCATTCATCCATCCATCCATCCATTTATTCATTCATCCATTCATTCATCCATCCATCCATTTATTCATTCATCCATTCATTCATTCATTCATTCATTCATTCATTCATCGATTCATTCATTCATTCATTCATCCATCCATCCATTCATTCATCCATTCATTTATTCATCCATCCATTTATTCATTCATTCATTCATTAATTTATTAATTCATCCATTCATTCATTCATCCTATTATTCATTCAGACATTCATTTATCATCCATCCATTCAATCATTCATCCATCCATCCATCCATCCATTAATTAATTCATTCATTCATTCATCCATCCATTTATTCATTCATTCGTCGATTCATTTATTCATTCATCGATTCATTCATTCATCCATCCATTTCATTCATTCATTCCTCATTCATTCATTCATTCATCATTCATTCATTCATCCATACATACCCTTTTTTTCATTCATTCATTCATTCATTCATTCATTCATTCATTCATCCATTCATTCATTCATCCATCCATCCATTCATTCATCCATTCATTCATTCATCCATTTATTCATTCATTCATTCATTCATTCATTCATTTATTAATTAATTAATTCATTCATCCATCCATTTATTCATTCATTCATTGATTCATTTATTCATTCATCGATTCATTCATTCATCCATCCATTTATTCATTCATTCATCGATTCATTCATTCATCCATCCATCCATTTATTCATTCATTCATTCATTCATTCATCCATTCATTCATTCATTCATCGATTCATTCATTCATTCATCCATCCATCCATTCATTCATCCATCATTCATTCATTCATTCATTCATTCATTCATTCATTCATCCATTCATCCATTCATCCTATTATTCATTCAGTCATTCATTTATCCATCAATCCATTCATTCATCCATTCAATCATTCATCCATCCATCCATCCATTCATTAATTCATTCATCCATTCAGTCATCCATTCAGTCATTCATTCATTCATCCATCCATCCATTCATTCATTCATGTATTCATTCATTCATCCATTCAGTCATTCATTCATTCATTCATTTATCCATCCATTCATTTGTTCATTCATCCATCCATTCATTCAGTCATTCATTAAGTCAATTAAACTCTTGAAGTTTTTTTTATTGTCAAAAAAAGTTAGAAAAAATTCTGGAGAATAGCTGGAACTTTTCAAGAAAGAAAATTAGATTTTTTAATGAAAAAGAAAGTGAAAAAACTTTTTAGGCTTTTTTGTCAAAGTCTCAGTCAGGAAGCTGATTGAGGATTTAATTTATTTTTAAATGAGTTTATGAGAAAAAAACAGATTTTTCATGAAGAGTCCTGATTTTAGGAGATGTAAGTTAAAGCGTCTCCTGCAGGTCTCAGGTCTGTCCTCAGGTCCGTCCTCAGGTCTGTCCTCAGGTCTGTCCTCAGGTCTGTCCTCAGGTCTGTCCTCAGGTCTGTCCTCAGGGCTGTCCTCAGGTCTCTCCTCAGGTCCGTCCTCAGGGCTGTCCTCAGGTTCGTCCTCAGGTCCGTCCTCAGGTCTGTCCTCAGGTCCGTCCTCAGGTCCGTCCTCAGGGCTGTCCTCAGGTTCGTCCTCAGGTCTGTCCTCAGGTCTGTCCTCAGGGCTGTCCTCAGGTCTGTCCTAAGGTCTGTCCTCGGGCTGTCCTCAGGTCCTGTCCTCAGGCTGTCCTCGGTCTGTCCTCGGGCTGTCCTCAGGGCTGTCCTCAGGTCCTGTCCTCAGGTCTGTCCTCAGGGCTGTCCTCGGGTCCTCGTCTGTCCTCGGGACTGTCCTCGGGTCTGTCCTCGGGACTGTCGGTCTCGGGTCTGTCCTCGGTCTGTCCTCAGGTCTGTCCTCAGGCTGTCCTCAGGGCTGTCCTCGGTCTGTCTCAGGGCTGTCCTAGGTC
Organism: Hirundichthys speculiger; assembly: GCA_018398805.1. Classification (NCBI taxonomy): domain Eukaryota; kingdom Metazoa; phylum Chordata; class Actinopteri; order Beloniformes; family Exocoetidae; genus Hirundichthys; species Hirundichthys speculiger. Next base: position 124,468 of record JAGFBZ010000066.1, on the reverse strand, counting down.
TGTCCTCAGGTCTGTCCTCAGGGCTGTCCTCAGGTCTGTCCTCAGGTCTGTCCTCAGGGTCTGTCCTCAGGGTCTGTCCTCGGGTCTGTCCTCAGGGTCTGTCCTCAGGGTCTGTCCTCAGGGTCTGTCCTCAGTCTGTCCTCAGGGTCTGTCCTCAGGTCTGTCCTCAGGGCCGTCCTCAGGTCTGTCCTCAGGGCTGTCCTCAGGTCTGTCTCAGGGCCTCAGGGCTGTCCTCACAGGGTCTGTCCTCAGGTCTGTCCTCAGTCTGTCCTATCTGTCCTCAGGTCTGTCCTCAGGTCTGTCCTCGGTCTGTCCTCAGGGCTGTCCTCAGGTCTGTCCTCAGGTCTGTCCTCAGGGCTGTCCTCAGGTCTGTCCTCAGGTCCGTCCTCAGGTCTGTCCTCAGGGCTGTCCTCAGGGACGCTTCCTGCTGTCCTCCAGTCAGCGCTCTTCCTTGACTGATGACATCAGAGGCTGCTGCTTACCTCATCGACCTGATGCACGACAGCAACGCCGCCATACGGAGAGTCTGTGACAACACGCTGGACATCATCGCTGTGAGTCTCTGAAACTGGTTCACACCTGGTTCTGAAACTGGTTCACACCTGGTTCTGAGGCTGGTTCACACCTGGTTCTGAAACTGGTTCACACCTGGTTCTGAAACTGGTTCACACCTGGTTCTGAGGCTGCAGGTGGAGACCAGAACTGGGGCAGAACTGGTTCTCTGGTTTCTCTGCAGAACTGGTTTCTCTGCAGGAAGAATGGTTTCTCTGCAGGAACTGGTTTCTCTCAGAACTGGTTTCTCTGCAGAACTGGTTTCTCTGCAGGAGAACTGGTTCTCTGCAGAAACTGGTTCTCTGCAGGAGAACTGGTTTTCTCTGCAGAAACTGGTTTCTCTGCAGAACTGGTTTCTCTGCAGGATAACTGGTTTCTCTGCAGAACTGGTTTCTCTGCAGGAGAACTGGTTTCTCTGCAGGAGAACTGGTTTCTCTGCAGAACTGGTTTCTCTGCAGGATAACTCTGGTTTCTCTGCAGAACTGGTTTCTCTGCAGGAGAACTGGTTTCTCTGCAGAACTGGTTTCTCTGCAGGATAACTGGGTTCTCTGCAGAACTGGTTTCTCTTCAGGAGAACTGGTTTCTCTGCAGAACTGGTTTCTCTGCAGGAGAACTGGTTTCTCTGCAGAACTGGTTTCTCTGCAGAACTGGTTTCTCTGCAGGAACTGGTTCTCTGCAGAACTGGTTTCTCTCAGAAACTGGTTTCTCTGCAGAATGGTTTCTCTTCAGAACTGGTTCTCTTCAGGAGAACTGGTTTCTCTGCAGAACTGGTTTCTCTGCAGGAGAACTGGTTTCTCTGCAGAACTGGTTTCTCTCCAGGAGAACTGGTTTCTCTGCAGAACTGGTTTCTCTGCAGAACTGGTTTCTCTTCAGAACTGGTTTCTCTTCAGGAGAACTGGTTTCTCTACAGGAGAACTGGTTTCTCTTCAGTAGAACTGGTTTCTCTACAGAACTGGGTTCTCTGCAGGAGAACTGAGTCGTTCATTTCAACAAAAACTAAGAGAAGATGCAGAAGTTCCTTCACCTTTACAAGGTTCTGGAGGAGTTCTGGTCCGTTCTTCTTTACAATGTGTTTTCATTCACGTCTCCACAGCTCTGAAGGTCCACCACAGCATCTCAGGTCTAGACTAGAACGTTCCAGAACCTCGATTCTTTTCTTCTTAGTCCACTCTGATGTGTTTGGATCATGGTCCTGTCACATGACCCAGTTTCAGACCTTCAGCCCTCCACCACCGTGCTTCAGGTGGTCCTGCTGGTTTCTGGTCTCCAGAAGAGGTTTGGTCCTGGACCAGTCCTCTTCTGGTCCTGAACATCTAACAGTGAGACCTGGAGCTCAGGTGACTGGAGGTCCAGTTAAACTAAAACGGGTAAAACAGCAGGTAAACTTTGAAAAACTAGAAAAAAACAGTAAAATCCTTTAAGAAAATTTGAATAAAATAACGAACAATCATGAAAAACAGGTTAAAATAACAAACAAAACACAAATGAAATAAAAAATAATAATAAAAAAAAAGGATAAGATGCAGAACAACAGGCACAAATAGATGACGTGCACGTCCAGGTGTGTGTGTGTGTGTCTTAGGGGCGGAGTTAATTCAGAAGAAGGTTATTCAGATCTGTCTCTGATTGGTCTCCATGTCTGGTTGAAGAGACCAGGATGGAGCTGAGATGTTCTGGTTATCGGGTTAGATGTTCTGTAGTGTTCTGGTCCTGGTTTCTTCTGGTCCTGGTTTCTTCTAGTCCTGGTTTCTCCTGGTCTGGGTTTCATCATAACCCAGGAGGTCAGAGGTCACATCAGCATCCTGAACAGTTTGAAATGGTTTTATAACTCTTTCCACACACATGCAGCAACAGCTGCTTCTCTAAGACCTTTGCTGATGTCTTTCCCTCTCTGCGTTGTGTTAACATACAGACCCACAAACTGCCAGCTTTATTTAATTGAGGAAAGTTGTTTAACTTCTAATATCCCCGAGCTTCATCCTCTTGATCCGGCGCCTCGTCCGTCTAAACAGCTCCTAAATGTAGAAAAACAAATTTGATTGTCAGTTTTCTCTCGTTTGTAACACGATCCTCTTCGTTCCTTCGGCGTTTAAGCTGCAGATGAATGTCGGCGGTCCCGGTGACTGACAGGTGCGGTCGACTCCCCGTCAGCCGTGATGGCCGCCAGACCTCAGATCAGCGTAATTACCTGCCGATTACAGCCGGCGGCACAGAGGAAGCGTTTCATTCAAGTTATCAGCGAGACGCATTAAGCTGCGAGCCGGCGGTTCTGGAGAACATCAGGCCGCCGACAGCAGAGGTCAACGCTCACCTACGAAGGTCACACCTCCTCTTTGATCACCGTGAATCAGGGAAACACAGACGCTCTGGATGCTCCAGGAGGCCTGAGTCAGCCGAGTGAAGGCAGACTGATCATGTGTTCAAACGTTTCCTGACTCTGTGATGTTCTTCATCACCAGCTGCTGATGAACAACCAGAAAGTCACATTAAAATTCTTTGTGAGTCACGAAGGTGTTTCAGCTTCTAAAGAGAGGAGCAAGGGGTTCTGGGTAATGATCCAGAGGATCACTGGAGTCCAGCAGCTTCATCTGAGTCAAACTCTTTGAACCGAGACACAGCCACCCCCCTCCTCTACCGACCACTAGAGGCTGCAGTTCCTTTACCGACCACTAGAGGCTGCAGTTCCTCTACTGACCACTAGAGGCTGCAGTTCCTCTACTGACCACTAGAGGCTGCAGTTCCTCTACCGACCACTAGAGGCTGCAGTTCCTCTACAGACCACTAGAGGCTGCGGTTCCTCTACCGACCACTAGAGACTGCGGTTCCTCTACCGACCACTAGAGGCTGCGGTTCCTCAACCGACCACTAGAGGCTGTGGTTCCTCTACCGACCACTAGAGGCTGTGGTTCCTCTACTGAACACTAGAGGCTGCAGTTCCTCTACCGACCATTAGAGGCTGCAGTTCCTCTACCGACCACTAGAGGCTGCAGTTCCTCTACTGACCACTAGAGGCTGCAGTTCCTCTACCGACCACTAGAGGCTGCGGTTCCTCTACTGAACACTAGAGGCTGCGGTTCCTCTACCGACCACTAGAGGCTGCAGTTCCTTTACCGACCACTAGAGGCTGCAGTTCCTCTACTGACCACTAGAGGCTGCAGTTCCTCTACTGACCACTAGAGGCTGCAGTTCCTCTACCGACCACTAGAGGCTGCAGTTCCTCTACAGACCATTAGAGGCTGCGGTTCCTCTACAGACCACTAGAGGCTGCGGTTCCTCTACCGACCACTAGAGACTGCGGTTCCTCTACCGACCACTAGAGGCTGCGGTTCCTCAACCGACCACTAGAGGCTGTGGTTCCTCTACCGACCACTAGAGGCTGTGGTTCCTCTACTGAACACTAGAGGCTGCAGTTCCTCTACCGACCATTAGAGGCTGCAGTTCCTCTACCGACCACTAGAGGCTGCAGTTCCTCTACTGACCACTAGAGGCTGCAGTTCCTCTACCGACCACTAGAGGCTGCGGTTCCTCTACTGAACACTAGAGGCTGCGGTTCCTCTACCGACCACTAGAGGCTGCAGTTCCTCTTCTGAACACTAGAGACTGCAGTTCCTCTACCGACCACTAGAGGCTGCAGTTCCTCTACTGACCACTAGAGGCTGCAGTTCCTCTTCTGAACACTAGAGACTGCAGTTCCTCTACCGACCACTAGAGGCTGCAGTTCCTCTACAGACCACTAGGGTCTGGCTCCAACAGTGAGTCAGTCTCCATTGACTTGACATCTTAACAACAGAAATACATTTACTGGTACATTCTGTTAATGAAGGTGTTACAGAACCTCTAGATGGAGGTGTTACAGGACCTTTAGATGGAGGTGTTACAGGACCTCTACATGGAGGTGTTACAGAACCTCTAGATGGAGGTGTTACAGGACCTTTAGATGGAGGTGTTACAGGACCTCTACATGGAGGTGTTAGAGGACCTCTAGATGGAGGTGTTACAGGACCTCTAGGTGGAGGTGTTAGAGGACCTTTAGATGGAGGTGTTACAGGACCTTTAATGGAGGTGTTACAGGACATCTAGATGGAAGTGTTACAGGACCTCTAGATGGAGCTGTTACAGGACCTCTAGATAGAGCTGTTACAGGACCTTTGGATTGAGGTGTTACAGGACCTTTGGATTGAGGTGTTACAGGACCTCTAGATGGAGGTGTTACAGGACCTCTAGATTGAGGTGTTACAGGACCTTTAGATCGGGGTGTTAAAGGACTTCTCGATGGAGGTGTTATAGGACCTTTAGATGTAGGTGTTACAGGACCTTTAGATCGGGGTGTTACAGGACCTCTAGGTGGAGGTGTTACAGAACCTTTAGATTGAGGTGTTTCAGGACATCTAGGTGGAAGTGTTACTGGACCTTCAGATGGAGGTGTTACAGGACCTCTAGATGGAGGTGTTACAGGACCTTTAGATTGAGGTGTTACAGGACCTTTAATGGAGGTGTTACAGGACATCTAGATGGAAGTGTTACAGGACCTTTAAATGGAGGTGTTACAGAACCTTTAGATGGAGTTGTTACAGGACCTTCAGATGGAGGTTTTACAGGACCTTCAGATGGAGGTGTTACAGGACCTCTAGATGGAGGTGTTAGAGGACCTTCAGATGGAGGTATTACAGGACCTTTAGATTGAGGTGTTACAGAACCTCTAGGTGGAGATGTTACAGAACCTTTAGATGGAGGTGTTACAAGACCTTTAGATTGAGGTGTTGCAAGACCTTTAGATGGAGGTGTTACAGGACCTCTAGATGGAGATGTTACAGGACTTTTAGATGGAGATGTTACAGGATTTTTAGATGGAGATGTTACAGGACTTTTAGATGGAGATGTTACAGGACTTTTAGATGGAAGTGTTACAAGACCTTTAGATTGAGGTGTTACAGGACATTTAGATTGAGGTGTTACAGGACCTTTAGATGGAGGTGTTAGAGAACCTCTAGATGGAGATGTTACAGGACTTTTAGATGGATGTGTTACAGAACCATCAGATTGAAGTGTTACAGGACCTTCAGATGAAGGTGTTACAGGACCTCTATACTGAGGTGTTACAGGACCTTTAGATTAAGGTGTTACAGGACCTTTAGATGGAGGTGTTACATGACCTCTAGATGGAGGTCCCACAAGACTGAGTCACAAGCAGCTGGAAACAGCCTTAATATTACGAAACAACTTTGATCTTTTTTAGGTTGAAAGAGATTCTGCAACAGCAGAGCAGCATGATTTTACCACAGAACAAAAATTCAAAAAACAAATTGCTATTTTAGGACAAAAAGTTGCAGTTTTATAAAATTTGTAATTTTTCAACAAAATATGTGAGTTTAGGTCAAGAAGCAGCAATTATACAAAATTTGCAAGTTTGTTGTAATTTGTTGTCAAAAAGTTTCAATCTTGTGAAAGTTGATATCCAACAAAAATTGTAATTTTAAGTTCAAAGTTGCAATTTTGTGATATTTGTGTTTTTGCCAATGAAAGTCTTGATTTTAGAAGAAAAATTCAATTTAATGAAATTTAAAATTCTAAAAGAAAGTTACAAAAAGTCAGAATTTTAGAAATTTTAAAAGAAAATTTTGTTTTAAGACAAAAACTTTTTTTTACTGTTAAAAAAAAAGATGCAACTATTGTGAAATTTGGGATTATACAACATTAGCAATTTTGTGACGTGAAGTTGAATTTTTATGTACAAACTCAAAAACAAAAAACTAATTTAAAGTTAAAAAAGTTAGAAGAAGAATTTGATTAAAAAAACATGATTTTATGTCAAAAAGTCACCATCTGGCGAAATTTGAAATAAAAAAAAAATAAAATAAAATTGTTTTCAAGACAGGAATTTGTGATTTTACAATAATTAAAAAATTTTTTTTTTTTTGCTAAATTTTGTCCAATAAATTAGCAAAAAGTCACATTTGCCATTTTTCAACAAATATTTGCAGTTTTTGGACCAAAGATGTGATGAAAGTAGTTTCCTAGAAAAGTCTGTGTGTCGTGACTCGTTTAAGTTTAAACAATGTTTTAATCATAAATGTGGGCGGAGAGGGCGGGGTTTTCACCATCATGGCCGCTGTCCTCAGGAGTACGACGAGCAGTGGGGGAAGAAGATCCAGACGGAGAAGTTCCGCTGGTACAACAGTCAGTGGCTGGAGATGGTGGAGAACCAGAACCAGAACCAGCTGGACCAAGCTGAGCCCTTCCTGTACGACGAGGACGGAGACTCCTTCATCGGGACCACAGATGTCCTGGACAGGCCCGACTTGTTCTACAGCGCAGGTATGGACAGAACCTGTCCAGGTCAGAGCTCAGGAGAACAGGTGAAGGTCCTGCTCAGGTGCTTCTGGAGGCAGGTGCTCAAGCCTCAGCTGTGACTTTATGTCCTATAATCACTGGCTTTAATTCACAAAATCACAACCTTTTAGGATAAAATCATGAATTGTGTCCTACAATGACGGTGAAACAGCTGTCGGTCAGAGGGGCGGAGCTTGAGCACCACCTGCAGTCTACCTGTGCAGGTACCTGGTTCCTCTCAGGTCTGTAGTTCATGAGCTCATCTTGTTTTCTGGTCCAGATGGGCTCCTCTCTGCTGACGGAGCTCTCAGCGCCGACTTCTACACCGACTTCCAGAACGGAGACCTGGGACCGGCTGGATTCATGAGCAGGTACCGGTACCGGTACCGCCGCCCCGCGACCCGACACTTTCACAACAAACCTGTTCTGGTGAAGTAGCAGCCGTTAACTTTCTGAAGAATCACCTTTTTGTCCTGAAATGTTGAACTTTTTCTGTAAAATCAAGTGGTTTTAGCAGGTCTGTGTGACTGAACCGGGCCTGAGTCCCAGAATGCATCACTCTGCAGCTCTGAGAACAAACACTCTGCTGTCAGACGTCCTCCATGGTCCTCGGTCCTGCGTCCAACATTCCTCTGTGAAACATAAAACTGGAGCCTGGGAATTAAAAATCAGTCCTGTTATCACCAGAACCGACGTCCCGCTTCCTCTGAGTCCGTTTTCAGTCCCTGAAATCAAGCAGCCGTAAATTCAATCTGCTGCTGGGATGAAGAACCGTCTGGAAAATACAGATTAGATTCAGTCATTTGTCTCTTTTATTATCAAACTGGATTTTTGCTTTGGCTGCTGTCAAACAGCTGTGTGAGGAGACGGTCTTTAAAACCCGACGACAACGACACCGCCACTGTTGGATCAGTTGGATCATTGGATCAGTTGGATCGGTTGGATCAGTTGGATCGGTTAAATCGGTTAAATCGGTTGGATCAGTTGGATCGTTGGATCAGTTGGATCGGTTGGATCAGTTGGATCGGTTGGATCGGTTGGATCGGTTGAATCAGTTGGATCAGTTGGATCGGTTGGATCGGTTGGATCGGTTGGATCGGTTGGATCAGTTGGATCGGTTGGATCGGTTGGATCGGTTGGATCGGTTGGATCGGTTGGATCAGTTGGATCGGTTGGATCGGTTGGATCAGTTGGATCGGTTAGATCAGTTGGATCGGTTGGATCAGTTGGATCGGTTGGATCGGTTGGATCAGTTGGATCAGTTGGATCGGTTGGATCAGTTGGATCGGTTGGATCGGTTGGATCAGTTGGATCAGTTGGATCAGTTGGATCGGTTGGACCAGTTGGATCAGTTGGATCAGTAAGATCGGTTGGATCAGTTGGATCGGTTGGATCGGTGCCGTGTTCGGTGGGGTGGATCACTGTTTCTCCATAACAGGATCAATGTTTTATCACAGTTGTTTTTATTTATTCTGAAGCAGAACAACTAATCTGATCTCTTCCAAACAAAAATAACCTCCGAGAGAAAAAAGAAAAGTGGCTCATTTAAGCTGAAGTTTGTTGAACAGATTTTAATCTGAGTGTAATTTAGCATTAAACAACATTAAACAGAACCGCTGACCCGGTTTAGATTTCTGGTCCGTCAGACGTGTCAGCAGATAAACAGCAGCTGGTTCATCAGACTGGTGTTCCAGGTGTTACTGGGTGTTCCAGGTGTTACTGGTGTTCCAGGTGTTACTGGGTGTTCCAGGTGTTACTGGGTGTTCCAGGTGTTACTGGGTGTTCCAGGTGTTACTGGGTGTTCCAGGTGTTACTGGGTGTTCCAGGTGTTCCAGGTGTTACTGGGTGTTCCAGGTGTTACTGGGTGTTCCAGGTGTTACTGGGTCTGGACCGACACCAGGACTAGAACAGAAACAGTCTCTCCAGGTGTAGAACCGTCTGTTCAGGGTCCGGACTCAGGAGCTGGAAACACCTGAGAACCTTCAGGCAGACGATGCTAACTAGCGTTGCTGGCGCCTGGTCGTGTGGAGGAAACCCAGCCAGCTCCATTTTACAGACGCTGACTTTTATTTCAGAACGAACCCTTCGCTGCTGTTTTTATTTTCATCTGTGGCTTCGCGCTTGTGAAACCAAAGAGGAGGGAACCGGGCGTGACGGCCTGCTGTGATTGGTTCACGTCTGTGAAGTCGGCTCAGACGCCATGTTGAGCCAGAACCAGGACGGTTGACTGGTGGATCCCCTCTGATCCTGAACCAGATCACTGGTACCAGCAGCTGAGATGGGTTTCCTCTCCAGGATTCTCCAGGATTCTCCAGGATTCTCCAGGATTCTCCAGGATTCTCCAGGAGAGACCTGGAGTAGAGTCGTGTCCTCCACGTGGACAGGAGCTTCATCTGGACACGTCCCTGAGGACGAGTCTCAGACGTGTCCAACCAGGAGGACGGACCCAGGACACGCTGGAGAGGTCATGTGTCCTCCAGCTCCCAAACTCAGATGATCCAAAGTTAATGTTCCACCGCCGGGACGTAAAGACCAGAGATAAAACCGATAACCGATAACGTTCAGCTCCTAAAGGCCGATAACCGATAACACACACACATACCTGAGATCATTACATCAATACTGTTAACAAAACCAATAATAGTTTGGACTCTTTAAATGAACAGATATTTATTTTTTCCAATATAAAACTATATACAAGCCTCTCAAACATTTTCTTAAAGCTATCAAACAAACCTATTTGATATCTCACATTAACTTAAATAAGGTTCATTACTGACTGATATAAAAAAATAAAGAACTGATGGAAATACATGCATCAGAATTACTAACTGAAACAATGACAATAAAAAATAAAGCACAGGTCATAATGTACTGACACAAGTTAGACTTGTCTGTGTAAATAAACTAAATAAGTGCTCTACATAGTAACAAAGAAAAATTATGTTTAAAGGGTTAAATTCAAATGAAAGCCCTTTTAATTAAAGTAAATGAGGTTCAGTAGTTTTGGGTTTTTTTTAAATCTCATGGAAGCTTTAGATGAGAGATGATGGAGGGGAGGGGTTGACTTGCCGCTGGCTAGCTCACGTTAGCTCACGTTAGCTCACGTTAGCGTGATTTCAAAACTCCATGGAAGCGACGGTTATGTTTCAGGTGGCTGATCAGGTTTGACGTATTAAAGCTTGTGATATTTTTCCCTCCTTCGCTCGGAGGATTTGTCACAAATAGCAAACTATCTTCTTCTGAAACTTAAACGAAGTTCCATATAATAGCCACCATGTTTGTTTTTTTCAGCGCACTGAATTGCAGGCTGTATTCAAGGTGTAACGTAAATTCCTCCGTTCCCTCGTCGTTCTTTCAGCCTTTTCTATTTATTTCTATTTTTATGTGTAACATGAGGGAAAATACTGCGAATATCAATTAAAGTCAGCAACTACTAAAATTATGACCGAGTTAACGAGTTGTTTTCTGGCATGAGGGGGTATTCTTGATTTTCCTGATTGAGTAATCGTTTTTCTGATTATGCCGACGTCACTTGAACATAACATTCACTGCTGGTCATTCAAGGCTCAGAGGGAGCGAGGCACTGCTGTGTTGACAGAAATATAAATGTTATCGGGGCTATTCGTCGTGATATCGGACTTATCGGGATGACGTCATCATTTCCTGTTATTCCTGATAATTATCGGCCCGATTGTTATCGGGTCGATAATTATCGTGCATCGCTAGTAAAGACTGAAGCTCGATGGCTCTGATCCAGAGGACACTAGTTCATCTGCTCAGAGCTGAAGATCCTGTTTCCATCTGGACCATGTGACCTCCAGCAGCTGATGCTGGACCATGGACCGTCAGAACCATCAGAACCATCAGGAGTCCAGACAGGTCCGTCTGAGGACCGGGCTCCCGCTCACGTGTCAACCGCGTGTTGGGAATCAGAGGCGGGAACACGAACACGCCAGCGAGCATCAGCTGTCAGGACCAGGTTCCTGGGACTGAAGGTCAACATGGAGGAAATGAAGGAAAGGCAGAACGGCCCCGCAATCAGGTGAGACGCAGCCGGGTCCAGACCTGCCGCTCCAGCGGGGCCGGGGGGGGGGGGGGGGGGGGGCCGGTCAGCGGTAACCTGAGCGGGTCGGGGCCCCAGATCAAAGCCAGGCCCTGAAGCAGACGGACGCGGGGGTCACGCTGGAGGAGGAAGAGGCCTGATTCCTCTTCCTGTTCACCATCACGCCGCTCAGCCCGCCGTCTCCATCGGCGGCTCCTCCGGGGCCAAACCTGCATCTGAGGGAACACTGGGGCCCTTTGTCTCCACGACCCCCAAACCGGCGCGTCACAACACATGAGGCCAATCAGCTGGCAGCTTGAGAAACATCAGAGCTGACAGCAGCTGAGTTCAGACGCGCTGGACTCAAACCACCGACACCGAGAGCCCATGACCGGCCGGGGCCGGAACCGATGACCGGCCGGGGCCGGAGCCCATGACCGGCCGGGGCTGGAACTGATGACCGGCCGGGGCCGGAACCCGATGACCGGCCGGGGCCGGAACCGATGACCCGCCGGGGCCGGAACCCATGACCGGCCGGGGCCGGAACCCATGACCGGCCAGGGCCAGAGCCCATGACCGGCCGGGGCCGGAACCGATGACCGGCCGGGGGCAGAACCGATGACCGGCCGGGGCCGGAACCGATGACCCGCCGGGGCCAGAACCGATGACCGGCTGGGCCAGAACCCATGACCGGCCGGGGCCGGAACCCATGACCGGCCGGGGGCGGAGCCCATGACCAGCCGGGGGCGGAGCCCATGACCGGCCGGGGGCGGAGCCCATGACCAGCCGGGGCCGGAACCGATGACCGGCCGGGGGCAGAACCGATGACCGGCCGGGGCCGGAGCCCATGACCGGCCGGGGGCGGAGCCCATGACCGGCCGGGGCCATGAACCGAATGACCGGCCGGGGGAAACCGATGACCGGCCGGGGCCAGAACCGATGACCCGCCGGGGCCAGAACCGATGACCCGCCGGGGCCAGAACCGATGACCGGCCGGGGCCAGAACCGATGACCCGCCGGGGCCGGAACCCATGACCGGCCGGAGCCGGTGACCGGTCGGGGCCGGAACCGATGACCGGCTGGGGACAGAACCGATGACCGGCCGGGGCAGAACCGATGACCCGCCGGGGCCAGAACCGATGACCGGCCGGGGCCAGAACCGATGACCCGCCGGGGCCAGAAACGATGACCGGCCGGGCCAGAACCGATGACCCGCCGGGGCCGGAACCCATGACCGGCCGGAGCCGGTGACCGGTCGGGGCCGGAACCGATGACCGGGTGGGGACAGAACCGATGACCGGCCGGGGCAGAACCGATGACCGGCCGGGGCAGAACCGATGACCCGCCGGGGCCAGAACCTGGTGGAATCAAAGACTGACCCCTGAAGGTCCCTCAGGTAAAGACTCAGGCTGGACATCAGGGGAAACAGGTGATGAGGCTCCGCCTCCTTCATGAGTCGATGCTTGCAGGCGTCCTGACTCTGAACCAGAATCTGGTCCGTAAAGTCTTCATTCCTGAAACAAACCCTCTGGTCTTCAGCTGTCAGATGTTTGAGCGTAAATTCAGACTAAACTGAGTTCATAAACATGTGACTCAGCCACATCAGCTAATCAGTTCGGTTCCAGCTGCAGCTGCACTTCATCATTTCTGTCAGATGATCACTAAAGATGTTTGTAGTAAAGTCTATATTTATTTCTCACTCTATTTACAACGTGGGATTAACACGCCACTCTCCGTTTTATAGGCGCTCTTAGTCATCTGACACACAGAATTATTCTGCTTCTCCTGGATTGGACTTTGATTTCCTGGAGACGGTACCAACAAAACAAAACTGCCTCTGGACTGTTGGTCAGACCGCCAACCAATCAGAGAGGATGTGGGCGGAGCTACAGAACTACAGAACGCTGGGGGACGACAGTAGAAACCTCCATCCTGGTTCCTCTGAACACTGATGCTCCTGTACGAGTCAGAGCCCTGGCCCCGCCCCCACTCTGCTCTGATTGGTTCAGACCGTTCTGCTCTGGTGAACGGCTGGTAGGTGAACGGGTATGACTGGGAGGACTGGGAGGACTGATACGGGACCTGGACCACTGACGGTGCTTGAGTGGACCATGAAGTCCTCCGTGGACCAGAGTCCCTCTGAGTCCATCTGTCTGACAGCTGGAGATGAAACCGGGTCATGTGACAGAACCAGGGTCCAAAGTTCTGGAACGTTCCAGCCAAAGTTCAGACCTCAATAAACGGAAGAAGGGAGCGCCGTTCATTTAAAGACTGAAACTTGTTCCTGTCTTCAGGGTCGGGGGTTGATTATCAGCGGACTGGGGGGGGGACACGAGGACTCTTTCAGGTTCTGGTGGAACCAGAACTCCGTCTGAAGGTCCGACTCAAAGCTCCAGTGTTCCTCTGGCCTCCTTTAGCTCGCCGCTCAAATCCCTCCTGACAGCCGTAGCGTGCAGAGAGGAAAAAGACATATTTCTGCCCAGAGAGGGGGGGGGGGTGGGGGGTGGGGGGGGGGTGAGGGGCGGAAGCAAAACAGAGAGGCGGGGGGGGGGGGGGGGGGGGTAGGGGGGGGGCGACGCTGCAGGCTGTAACTGATCGCTGGAAGTGATTTGGCTAAAAAACAACACGTCATTACAGGCGCTGGCGGGGGCTAAGCTAACAGCTCGTATTTTAGCGGCGCTCCCTCCTCCAGGAACCAGAGCGTCCTCCCAGTCTGTCCACCAACCACCGTCCCGTCCCGTCCCGACCAGGACGAGCACCGTCCCCCAGCAGCTGCCCCCCCCCCACCCCCACCCCCACGCACGTCCACATCCTCGTAGTAACTGATTTATACGCCGTGGACGCGGCCCCCCGTCCCCCGTCCCCCAGGTGGAGGCCGGCCAGGTCCTCCAGGTCCTCCAGGTCCTTCAAGGTCCTCCAGGTCCTTTCAGGTCCTTCAGGTCCTTCCAGGTCCTTCAGGTCCTCCCAGGTCCTCCAGGTCCTTCCAGGTCCTTCCAGGTCCTCCAGGTCCTTCCAGGTCCTCCAGGTCCTCCAGGTCCAGGTCCTTCCAGGTCCAGGTCCTCCAGGTCCTTCCAGGTCCTTCCAGGTCCTCCAGGTCCTTCCAGGTCCTCCAGGTCCTTCCAGGTCCTCCAGGTCTGGCCGTCAGCCTCCGCCGTCGTCATGGCGATGTGTTTTGACATCTCCTGGTCTTTAACGGCTTGTTTACGCCTCCGGCCACGAACAGTCGTTGACGGAGACTCGCTGTGGACGTCCAACACCTGGACGAGGACGCATGAATATTACATGAGCCTGTGTTGTAGTCCAGCTGTGAGCCAGCGGTCTGGTGGTGCTGCTCCAGATGTGGAGTCAGAGCTCCACCTGCTGGCAGAAGCGAGCAGCTCTGATCTCAGCCAGGATTATAATAGTTTTTGTTTTAGTTTTTAATTTAGTTTTTAGTTTAGTTTTTCCAAATTCAGTTAGTTTTAATTCGTTTTTAGAGCAGTTTTGCTCGTTTTTATTTGTTTTTGTTTTGAAATAGTTTTAGTTTAGTTTTTATTTGTTTTAGTTTTAGTTTTATTTTGTAAATTAGGGTTGTAATTTTGGTTGGAGTGAAGCACTGAACTTTTTGAAGGCTATCGAATCACATAGTCGTGTTTACATTCTGGTCTCAATAAACATATTTATCAATGCGTCTTCCCTCTTGTGGTGTTCCTGCGTATTTACTGACCAGCAGCTATCTGGTCTCCATGGAAACAGTCCATTATAGTTGCTGTTTTCTCCCGTTCCTTCCCAACGCTGACTGGCCTGCAGCTGTAGCTTCTCTTTCCAGGGGGCTAGCTTAGGCTAGCTTATCCAGCTAGTCTTGGTTAGCCTTCTTTCCAGGGGGCTAGCTTAGGCTAGCTTATCCAGCTAGTCTTGGTTAGCTTCTCTTTCCAGGGGGCTAGCTTAGGCTAGCTTATCCAGTTAGTCTTGGTTAGCCTTCTTTCCAGGGGGCTAGCTTAGGCTAGCTTATCCAGCTAGTCTTGGTTAGCTTCTCATTCCAGGGGGCTAGCTTAGGCTAGCTTATCCAGCTAATCTTGGTTAGCTTCTCATTCCAGGGGGCTAGCTTAGGCTAGCTTATCCAGCTAGTCTTGGTTAGCCTCTCTTTCCAGGGGGCTAGCTTAGGCTAGCTTATCCAGCTAGTCTTGGTTAGCCTTCTTTCCAGGGGGCTAGCTTAGGCTAGCTTATCCAGCTAGTCTTGGTTAGCCTCTCTTTCCAGGGGTCTAGCTTAGGCTAGCTTATCCAGCTAGTCTTGGTTAGCCTTCTTTCCAGGGGGCTAGCTTAGGCTAGCTTATCCAGCTAGTCTTGGTTAGCCTTCTTTCCAGGGGGCAACGTTTATGAGAAAACATTCTTGATATTATTATAGTTAATTTTAGTTCATTTCATAAACACATAATACAGTTTCAGTTAGTTATCTTTTTTAAAAAACTCGTTTTTATTTTATTTCAGTTAACGAAAATGTTATAGTTAATAGTTGTCGTTATTTCGTTCATTTTTGTTATCGATTATAACCTTGATCTCAGCTGCTCTGATCTCAGCTGCTCTGATCTCGGCTGCAGTGTCATCATGGTTCGGTCCAGATCAAACCCCGGTTCGGTCCAGATCAAACCCCGGTTCGGTCCAGATCAAACCCCGGTTCGGTCAGATCCCGGTTCGGTCCAGATCAAACCCCGGTTCGGTCCAGATCAAACCCCGGTTCGGTCCAAATCAAACCCCGGTTCGGTCCAGATCAAACCCCGGTTCGGTCCAGATCAAAGCCTGGTTCGGTCCAGATCAAACCCCGGTTCGGTCCAGAGCGGTGATGCCTCCAGCACCACAGCTGTCGGAGGTCAGAACCTCTCTGGTATCGATCCAGCTGTTTCAGAACCATCCAGGATCAGAACCTTTGCTCTGCTGTTTAACCTGAAATTCATCACTTTACAACAAATTAGATTTAAAGGACTTAAAGTGATAATTGGGTCAAAACTGTTACAGTTCTGTGAAAGCAGAATGATTTAATTAGTCACTGTTCCCGTCGTTAGGAGCTTCCCAAGTCTGGATAGAATAAAGAAAATAAATTTAATACGTATGAACACATTTACAGATGCAGACAAACGTTCACGTTGTTGGGAGGAAAACGTAGTTAAACAACTCAAAAAGTCACAATTTTCATCAATATTAGATTTTATGATAATTTTGAGATATTATAAAACTACAGTTTATTCTGAAAGAACCAGGTCATAGAGGGATGGACCAGGTGCATCATCCTGCTGGAGATATTCAAGTCAATTCAACTTTATTTGTTTAGAGTCTGTTACAATGTCAGCTGTCTGTCAGTGGTTTCCAGAGACCAGATCATCATTATCATTAACTAAAATAATATTAAATCCTAAACAAATATAATGGCAGGTTATAAAAACAAGTCCTTCTGAAGATGGTCCACTGTGGTCATAAAGGGATGGAGGTGGTCAGCAGCACTGAGAAACCAGCACACCAGCAGCAGCAGCCTGAACTGTTGATACCAGGCAGGTGGAGGCTACAGGTGGAGGCTGAAGGTGGAGGCCGCAGGTAGAGGCCGCAGGTAGAGGTTGCAGGTGGAGGCTGCAGGTAGAGGCCGCAGGTAGAGGCTGCAGGTAGAGGCCGCAGGTAGAGGCTGCAGGTAGAGGCTGCAGGTAGAGGCTACAGGTGGAGGCTGCAGGTGGAGGCTACAGGTAGAGGCCATAGATGGAGGCTACAGGTAGAGGCCATAGATGGAGGCTACAGGTGGAGGCTGCAGGTAGAGGCCACAGGTGGAGGCTTCAGGTGGAGGCCGCAGGTGGAGGCTGCAGGTGGAGGCTGCAGGTGGAGGCTTCAGGTAGAGGCTGCAGGTGGAGGCTACAGGTGGAGGCTGCAGGTGGAGGCTACAGGTGGAGGCTACAGGTAGAGGCTGCAGGTGGAGGCTACAGGTGGAGGCTGCAGGTGGAGGCCATAGATGGAGGCTACAGGTGGAGGCTGCAGGTAGAGGCCGCAGGTGGAGGCTGCAGGTGGAGGCCGCAGGTGGAGGCCACAGGTGGAGGCTGCAGGTGGAGGCCATAGATGGAGGCTACAGGTGGAGGCTGCAGGTAGAGGCCGCAGGTAGAGGCTTCAGGTAGAGGCCGCAGGTAGAGGCTTCAGGTAGAGGCTGCAGGTGGAGGCTGCAGGTGGAGGCTACAGGTAGAGGCCATAGATGGAGGCTACAGGTGGAGGCTGCAGGTAGAGGCCGCAGGTAGAGGCTTCAGGTAGAGGCCGCAGGTTGAGGCTTCAGGTAGAGGTTGCAGGTGGAGGCTACAGGTGGAGGCTGCAGGTGGAGGCTACAGGTAGAGGCCATAGATGGAGGCTACAGGTGGAGGCTGCAGGTAGAGGCCGCAGGTGGAGGCTGCAGGTGGAGGCCGCAGGTGGAGGCTGCAGGTGGAGGCCGCAGGTGGAGGCCGCAGGTGGAGGCTGCAGGTGGAGGCCATAGATGGAGGCTACAGGTGGAGACTGCAGGTAGATGCCGCAGGTGGAGGCCATAGATGGAGGCTGCAGGTAGAGGCTTCAGGTGGAGGCCGCAGGTAGAGGCTTCAGGTAGAGGCCGCAGGTAGAGGCTTCAGGTAGAGGCTGCAGGTGAAGGCTACAGGTGGAGGCTACAGGTAGAGGCTACAGGTGGAGGCTTCAGGTGGAGGCCGCAGGTGGAGGCCATAGATGGAGGCTGCAGGTGGAGGCTACAGGTAGAGGCTTCAGGTGGAGGCCGCAGGTAGAGGCTTCAGGTAGAGGCTGCAGGTGGAGGCCGCAGGTAGAGGCTACAGGTGGAGGCCATAGATGGAGGCTACAGGTGGAGGCTGCAGGTGGAGGCCGTAGATGTTCCTGCAGGTGGAGGCTGCAGGTAGAGGCCACAGGTGGAGGCTGCAGGTAGAGGCTTCAGGTGGAGGCTTCAGGTGGAGGCTGCAGGTGGAGGCTGCAGGTAGAGGCCACAGGTGGAGGCTGCAGGTAGAGGCTTCAGGTGGAGGCTTCAGGTGGAGGCTGCAGGTGGAGGCTGCAGGTAGAGGCTTCAGGTGGAGGCTTCAGGTGGAGGCTTCAGGTGGAGGCTGCAGGTGTGCTCTGTTGACTCCACCTTGACTCAACATTTATCTCAGAATGTGTCTGAAGATAAAAACCAGGTGATCAGTTAAAAACGAAGACAGGTGTGAAGTTGGATCCAAGCAGACCTTCACAACAGATTCACTCCTGGAAACTCCCAGAATCCTCTGCTCTCGTTCAGTCCTGGTTCAGTTTTCTGAGCTTCAGTCCGTTGGTCTTCATGTCTCTGCAGGACAGTTCTGGATCTGTGTCTCTGTGTCTTTGTCCTCCAGCACGTCGGACCAGTTCGTCCCGTCAGCTCAGATCACAGCTGCTCGACCCGTCAGCGCCTACGGCTTCCGTCCAGATGAAGACTTCTTCTACAACTAGAACCTGCCTGCTGGTGGACCTGGACTGGAAACACCTGGAGACCATCTTCACTGCTGTGGTCCACCACAAACATCTGTTTGATGTAGTCACGTCACCCAGCTTTATTAACTTTATGAAGGACATCAGCCTGGTTGGAGGACATCGGCCTGGTTGAGGGACGTCGGCCTGGTTGAAGGACATCGGCCTGGTTGAAGGACATCGGCCTGGTTGAAGGTCATCGGCCTGGCTGAAGGTCCTGCAGCGTCCACGTGTCTCCTCTCAGTCAGGTGTCCAGTCTGAAGGACAGCTGACTCACCTGGTTGGACGGAGGTTCCTGAAACATCTCAGATTAACGTTTGTATTTCTGGAGCAGAAGTTTAAAAGATAAACTGAACCAGAAAACTGGATTTATGAGGAGATTCTGATGAGGTTCTGGTCTCTGAGCAGCTGCCAGGACAGATGTTCCTCCAGGACAGATGTTCCTTCACACTGATGACGGACTGAGAGGAGACACCTCTGGGCTCCAGAGATGATCCAGATGTTCCAGCTGTCATTTCTGTTAAATGTTCTGAATGGGTCGATGGTTCTGGTTTCAGCAGATGTTCCTGTTCTCTGCTGTATTTAAGGGTCATTTATAAATGAGTCCTGGTACCTGGTTCTGTTGGTTCTGATGGTTCTGTTGGTTCTGATGGTTCTGATGGTTCTGATGGTTCTGTTGGTTCTGTTGGTTCTGATGGTTCTGTTGGTTCTGATGAGATCTGAGGTCCAGAGATGAACCACCACCTCCTGGAGCGTCTTCAGTCTCTGAGATGTCCTCTGTTATTTATTTGAATGTTGTCTTGATGTGTCTGGATGCTCAGGAACTAGAAGATCGTTGTATTTGGGGTCAAATGTGTCATAAATAAATAAAATAAAACTAAAAAGCTTCTAAAGGAGTCTGGACACGTTTGTTCATAAACTCGGTTTATTCATGTTTCCACAGTTTCAGGAACAGTTTACAGCTGCTGCCCCCCCCCCCCCCCCCCCCCCCCCCCCCCCCCCCCCCAAAAAAAAAAAAAAAAAAAAAAAAGCTCTTCACAGGTAACAGCCAATCAGGCTCCAGACCTGTATCCACAGCAACAGCATCGGAGGCGGGGCCAAAACAAACCAGCTACAGTTTCAGTCTGAACCTGGCAGCAGCTTTACCTTCACTGATGATCAGAGGACCAGCGCTGAGGCTGCAGGCACATTACCTGTCAACCAGGTGTGTCACCAGGTGTGACACCTGTGGACCACAGGTGCATCACCTGCCAACCAGGTGTGTCACCAGATGTGACACCTGCCAACCAGGTGTGTAACCAGGTGTAACACCTGTCAACCAGGTGTGTCACCAGGTGTGTCACCCGTGGACCACAGGTGCATCACCTGTCAACCAGGTGTGTCACCTGTAAACCAGATGTGACACCCGTGGACCACAGGTGCATCACCTGTCAACCAGGTGTGTCACCAGTAAACCAGATGTGACACCTGTGGACCACAGGTGCGTCACCCGTCAACCAGGTGTGTCACCAGGTGTGACACCCGTGGACCACAGGTGCATCACCTGTCAACCAGGTGTGTCACCAGGTGTGTCCTGCTGCAGTCGTCTGCTTCAGTAGAACTGACGTGAGACTCAGGTCCACCTCACCTGGACTCTAGGACCCCTCAGACCTGCAGATCTAAACTGGGTCCCTCCAGTCCCTGAAGACCCAGACAGATGTTACAGCTGCAGAGACGCCTGTGGCCCCTAGAGGGCCCCAGTGGTCCTGAAGGAGAATAAACTACTCCAGGCTCTAAACTAAACTCATTAATGTTTTATCTCCTCAGAAGAAGAACGTTGAACAGTGAAGTTTTAACGGTTTATAACTCAGATGGTTTGTCCTCCTGCAGATGTGGGTTTATAAGGTTGGATGGACGGTGGTGGGCGGAGCTTAGATGAACGGGTGGTGGGTGGAGCTTAGATGGACGGTGGTGGGTGGGGCTTGGATGGACGGTGGTGGGCGGAGCTTAGATGGACGGGTGGTGGGTGGGGCTTGGATGGACGGGCGGTGGGCGGAGCTTAGATGGACGGGTGGTTGGTGGAGCTAAGATGATGGGTGGTGGGCGGAGCTTAGATGATGGGCGGTGGGCGGAGCTTGGATGTACAGGTGAACAGTCTTGTGTGACTGGTTGTTCGGCTGGTTTAAAGTAACTCAGTTATGGACGGAGACACTGAAGGTTCTTGTGTCTCCGTGTTCAGACTGTCAGGACATTCAACTAAAGCACCTGTTTAACCAGGTTCCTACCTGTTTAACCAGGTTCCTACCTGTTTAACCAGGTTCCTACCTGTTTAACCAGGTTCCTACGTCAGCAGCTCAGTTCTCCTTCAGTTTGTATAAATAAGTTAGCGTGTCTCATGCATACGTGTTAAAAGCTCTGGGCAGCTGTTTTTGCTCTGCAGCTTCTGTCCCGTCGTCCTGGTCCTCCTGGTCCTCCTGGTCCTCTACTCTGGAGAAGGTCCGCTGAGGTAACGCTGCACCGGCTCCTCCACCTCGATCACCTCCTCCACCAGCTCACGGATCTCCTTCACAGAACCCAGCAGGTGGACGGCGGGATCAGGACCGGTCTCCTGAGGGGGAGGGGTCTCTGAGGGGGAGGGGTCTCCTGAGGGGGAGGGGTCTCCTGAGGGGGGGCGGTCGTGGGTCGGAGCTCCTCGCCGTCACCGCTCTCAGGATTGGTCTGAAGCTCTGCACCTTCAGCTGAGCTCTCAGGTGCGTCTGCAGCCTTCAGGACGTCGCAGGTAGCTGAGAGCTCATCTGTGGACTCCAGGTCTGAAGGAGGCCACTCGCTGCCCACCGACACGTCCAGAGAATCCGGTTCTGAGGGGGTGACGGACTCCTTCTGCTCCTGCAGGCTGACGCTGATGACTTCTGCTGCTTCTCCAGCAGAGGGCGCCACCACCTCGACTCCTGAGCTCTGAGGGTCTCCAGTCTGGTCTCCAGCCTGGTCTCCAGTCTGGTCTCCAGTCTGGTCTCCAGCCTGGTCTCCAGTCTGGTCTCCAGGCTGGTCTGAGACCTCCACAGGTTCCTCTTCCTCGGCTGGATCAGGTCCAGCTGCCTCTGCGTCTCCTGTTTGGAAGGAGGTCTCTGGGGTCTCTGGCTCCGCCCCGGCGTGGTCTCCTGCTGGTAGCTCCGCCCCGGCGTGGTCTCCTGCTGGTAGCTCCGCCCCAGCATGGTCTCCTGCTGGTAGCTCCGCCCCAGCGCGGTCTCCTGCTGGTAGCTCCGCCCCAGCGCGGTCTCCTGCTGGTAGCTCCGCCCCAGCGTGGTGTCCTGCTGGTAGCTCCGCCCCGGCGTGGTCTCCTGCTGGTAGCTCCGCCCCAGCGTGGTCTCCTGCTGGTAGCTCCGCCCCAGCGTGGTCTCCTGCTGGTAGCTCCGCCCCAGCGCGGTCTCCTGCTGGTAGCTCCGCCCCAGCGTGGTCTCCTGCTGGTAGCTCCGCCCCAGCGCGGTCTCCTGCTGGTGGCTCCGCCCCAGCGCGGTCTCCTGCTGGTAGCTCCTCCTCCTTCAGTGAGATCTTCCCCAGAGGCGTCTCCACCACCGTCACATCAGTTGAGGCTTCGCTCTGCAGCAGGTTCTCCTCCTGGTGGGGGCTGGAGGACTCGCCGTTGACCACAGGAGGAGACGGCGGCCCAGAGGGAGCCCTAACGGGGGAGTCCCCGACCAGAGCGGGACTGCTGGGGGTGGAGGCCGATGACGAGGAGACGCTGGAGCGGCTGGACGGGCTGATCGGGTCTCTGCTGTCGGTGATCAGGTTGTGCTTGTTGAGGGTCGCCGCCTCCTTCACCACTGCAGGAGGAAGAAGAAACAGGTGAGAGAACACCTGAGCGAGCTCCTCAGGCCTCAGAAGACAGGTTAGAGAACACCTGAGCGAGCTCCTCGGCCTCAGAGAAAAAGGTGAGAGAACACCTGAGCGAGCTCCTCAGAGAGACAGGTGAGAGAACACCTGAGCGAGCTCCTCGGTCTCAGAGAGACAGGTGATAGAACACCTGAGCGAGCTCCTCAGCCTCAGAGAGACAGGTGAGAGAACACCTGAGCGAGCTCCTCAGCCTCAGAGAGACAGGTGAGAGAACACCTGAGCGAGCTCCTCGGCCTCAGAGAAACAGGTGAGAGAACACCTGAGCGAGCTCCTCAGAGAGACAGGTGAGAGAACACCTGAGCGAGCTCCTCGGTCTCAGAGAGACAGGTGAGAGAACACCTGAGCGAGCTCCTCTGCCTCAGAGAGACAGGTGAGAGAACACCTGAGCGAGCTCCTCTGCCTCAGAGAAACAGGTGAGAGAACACCTGAGCGAGGTCCTCAGAGACACAGGTGAGAGAACACCTGAGTGAGCTCCTCGGCCTCAGAGAGACAGGTGAGAGAACACCTGAGCGAGCTCCTTGGCCTCAGAGAGACAGGTGAGAGAACACCTGAGCGAGCTCCTGGGCCTCAGAGAGACAGGTGAGAGAACCCCTGAGCGAGCTCCTGAGGCCTCAGAGAAACAGGTGAGAGAACACCTGAGCGAGCTCCTCAGAGAGACAGGTGAGAGAACACCTGAGCGAGCTCCTCGGCCTCAGAGAGACAGGTGAGAGAACACCTGAGAGAGCTCCTCAGCCTCAGAGAGACAGGTGAGAGAACACCTGAGCGAGCTCCTCGGCCTCAGAGAAACAGTTGAGAGAACACCTGAGCGAGCTCCTCGGACTAAGAGACAGGTGAGAGAACACCTGAGAGAGCTCCTCAGCCTCAGAGAGACAGGTGAGAGAACACCTGAGCGAGCTCCTCGGACTAAGAGAGACAGGTGAGAGAACACCTGAGCGAGCTCCTCAGAGAGACAGGTGAGAGAACACCTGAGCGAGCTCCTCGGCCTCAGAGAGACAGGTGAGAGAACCCCTGAGCGAGCTCCTCGGCCTCAGAGAGACAGGTGAGAGAACACCTGAGAGAGCTCCTCAGCCTCAGAGAGACAGGTGAGAGAACACCTGAGCGAGCTCCTCAGAGAGACAGGTGAGAGAACACCTGAGCGAGCTCCTCAGGCCTCAGAGAAACAGGTGAGAGAACACCTGAGCGAGCTCCTCTGCCTCAGAGAGACAGGTAAGAGAACAACTGAGCGAGCTCCTCGGCCTCAGAGAGACAGGTGAGAGAACACCTGAGCGAGCTCCTCTGCCTCAGAGAGACAGGTGAGAGAACACCTGAGCGAGCTCCTCTGCCTCAGAGAGACAGGTGAGAGAACACCTGAGCGAGCTTCTCAGGCGTCAGAGAAACAGGTGAGAGAACACCTGAGCGAGCTCCTAAGCCTCAGAGAGACAGGTGAGAGAACAACTGAGCGAGCTCCTCGGCCTCAGAGAGACAGGTGAGAGAACACCTGAGCGAGCTCCTCGGCCTCAGAGAGACAGGTGAGAGAACACCTGAGCGAGCTCCTCGGCCTCAGAGAGACAGGTGAGAGAACACCTGAGCAAGCTCCTGGGCCTCAGAGAGACAGGTGAGAGAACCCCTGAGCGAGCTCCTCAGGCCTCAGAGAAACAGGTGAGAGAACACCTGAGCGAGCTCCTCAGAGAGACAGGTGAGAGAACACCTGAGCGAGCTCCTCGGCCTCAGAGAGACAGGTGAGAGAACACCTGAGAGAGCTCCTCAGCCTCAGAGAGACAGGTGAGAGAACACCTGAGCGAGCTCCTCGGCCTCAGAGAAACAGGTGAGAGAACACCTGAGCGAGCTCCTCGGCCTCAGAGAGACAGGTGAGAGAACACCTGAGAGAGCTCCTCAGCCTCAGAGAGACAGGTGAGAGAACACCTGAACGAGCTCCTCATCCGTACCTTTGGTGACCTCCTTGTCCAGAACCTGCAGCAGGATGCTCTCGTAGACGTTCTCAACGTGGATGAAGTCCGAGTGGTCGGCGTAGATGTTCTGGTCCAGACCCTGAAGCTCCTGAAGAGACGGATGGAAACAGACCAGAATCAAGAACTGAACCGAGACCTGGATCAAGAACTGAACCGAGACCTGGATCAAGAACTGAACCAAGACCTGGATCAAGAACTGAACCAAACCTGGATCAAGAACTGAACCGAGACCTGGATCAAGAACTGAACCGAGACCTGGATCAAGAACTGAACCGAGACCTGGATCAATAACTGAACCGAGACCTGGATCAAGAACTGAACCGAGACCTGGATCAAGAACTGAACCGAGACCTGGATCAAGAACTGAACCGAGACCAGGATCAAGAACTGAACCGAGACCTGGATCAAGAACTGAACCGAGACTTGGATCAAGAACTGAACCGAGACCTGGATCAAGAACTGAACCGAGACCTGGATCAAGAACTGAACCGAGACCTGGATCAAGAACTGAACCGAGACCAGGATCAAGAACTGAACCAAGACTTGGATCAAGAACTGAACCAAGACCTGGATCAAGAACTGAACCGAGACCTGGATCAAGAACTGAACCGAGACCTGGATCAAGAACTGAACCGAGACCTGGATCAAGAACTGAACCGAGACTGGATCAAGAACTGAACCGAGACCTGGATCAAGAACTGAACCGAGATCTGGATCAAGAACTGAACTGAGACCTGGATCAAGAACTGAACCGAGACCTGGATCAAGAATGAACCGAAACCTGGATCAAGAACTGAACCGAGACCTGGATCAAGAACTGAACCAAACCTGGATCAAGAACTGAACCAAACCTGGATCAAGAACTGAACCGAGACCAGGATCAAGAACTGAACCGAGACCAGGATCAAGAACTGAACCAAACCTGGATCAAGAACTGAACCAAACCTGGATCAAGAACTGAACCGAGACCTGGATCAAGAACTGAACCGAGACCTGGATCAAGAACTGAACCGAGACCTGGATCAAGAACTGAACCAAACATGGATCAAGAACTGAACATAACCTGGATCAAGAACTGAACCAAACATGGATCAAGAACTGAACCGAGACCTGGATCAAGAACTGAACCGAGACCTGGATCAAGAACTGAACCAAAACCTGGATCAAGAACTGAACCGAGACCTGGATCAAGAACTGAACCAAACCTGGATCAAGAACTGAACCAAACCTGGATCAAGAACTGAAACGAGACCTGGATCAAGAACTGAACCGAGACCTGGATCAAGAACTGAACCAAACCTG
This sequence comes from Hirundichthys speculiger, assembly GCA_018398805.1. Taxonomy (NCBI): domain Eukaryota; kingdom Metazoa; phylum Chordata; class Actinopteri; order Beloniformes; family Exocoetidae; genus Hirundichthys; species Hirundichthys speculiger. The sequence continues at coordinate 98,962 of JAGFBZ010000066.1, read as the reverse complement.
GATCAAGAACTGAACCAAACCTGGATCAAGAACTGAACCGAACCTGGATCAAGAACTGAACCGAGACCTGGATCAAGAACTGAACCAAACCGAGAACCTGGATCAAGAAACTGAACCGAACTGGATCAGAACTGAACCAAACCCTGGATCAAGAACTGAACCAAACCTGGATCAAGAACTGAACCGAGACCTGGATCAAGAACTGAACCGAGACCTGGATCAAGAACTGAACCGAGACCTGGATCAAGAACTGAACCGAAACCTGGATCAAGAACTGAACCGAGACCTGGATCAAGAACTGAACCGAGACCTGGATCAAGAACTGAACCAAGACCAGGATCAAGAACTGAACCAAACCTGGATCAAGAACTGAACCGAGACCTGGATCAAGAACTGAACCGAGACCTGGATCAAGAACTGAACCGAGACCTGGATCAAGAACTGAACCAAACATGGATCAAGAACTGAACCAAACCAGGATCAAGAACTGAACCAAACCTGGATCAAGAACTGAACCGAGACCTGGATCAAGAACTGAACCGAACCGAGACCTGGATCAAGAAACTGAACCGAGACGGATCAAGAACCTGGATCAAGAACTGAAACTGAACCGAGACCTGGATCAAGAACTGAACCGAGACCTGGATCAAGAACTGAACCGAGACCTGGATCAAGAACTGAACCGAGACCAGGATCAAGAACTGAACCGAGACCTGGACGTGGACCTGCAGCGTCCAGATGAAGTTTGATGAACACGAACATCAGATATTATCCAGTTTTTCTGAACTCTATTAGTTCTGAAAATCGTCTTGAGTTCTTTCTCATGGTGATATACTGTTATCGTCGTGGGTAACGAAGAAATGCATGATGGGAGATGTAGTTTATTGTCAATATGTGCTTTAAAGCGACACAAGCTTATTTTACGTCTTAAAATATCGGTTTAAAATTTAAGCCAATAACGCACAAGCTCTCGAGGGCCACATAAAGTGATGTGACGGGCCACATTTGGCCCACGGGCCTTGTGTTTGACACATGTGCTTTAAAGGAAGGGTAGGAGATCTTTTTCATTTTCATTAAATAGTTTCAGTATCTGATTTGAACCTAAATAAAATCATGACTGTCAGAGACCCAACTCATAAAACAGGTTCATCTAGTCAGTTTATCTTTTTATTGTCTTCTCATCCAGAAGAGGAGACGTCCAGCGTGTCTCCACAGTGACTAAAGCTGATCTGGAGACCCTTGGAGGACTGAGTCCTGTTTCTGGAGGACTGAGTCGTGTTTCTGGAGGACTGAGTCCTGTTTCTGGAGGACTGAGTCCTTTTTCTGGAGGACTGAGTCCTGTTTCTGGAGGACTGAGTCCTGTTTCTGGAGGACTGAGTCCTGTTTCTGGAGGACTGAGTCCCGTTTCTGGAGGACTCTGTCTGAGTCTGGAGGACTGAGTTTCTGGAGGACTTAGTCCTGTTTCTGGAGGACTGAGTCCCGTTTCTGGAGGACTGAGTCCCGTTTCTGGAGGACTGAGTCCCGTTTCTGGAGGACTGAGTCCTGTTTCTGGAGGACTGAGTCCAGAAGAGGACTGAGTCCCATTTCTGGAGGACTGAGTCCCGTTTCTGGAGGACTGAGTCGTGTTTCTGAAGGACTGAGTCCTGTTTCTGGAGGACTGAGTCCAGAAGAGGACTGAGTCCCATTTCTGGAGGACTGAGTCCTGTTTCTGGAGGACTGAGTCCCGTTTCTGGAGGACTGAGTCCTGTTTCTGGAGGACTTAATCCTGTTTCTGGAGGACTGAGTCCTGTTTCTGGAGGACTGAGTCCTGTTTCTGGAGGACTGAGTCCTGTTTCTAGAGGACTGAGTCCTGTTTCTAGAGGACTGAGTCCTGTTTCTGGAGGACTGAGTCCAGAAGAGGACTGAGTCCCATTTCTGGAGGACTGAGTCCCGTTTCTGGAGGACTGAGTCGTGTTTCTGAAGGACTGAGTCCTGTTTCTGGAGGACTGAGTCCAGAAGAGGACTGAGTCCCATTTCTGGAGGACTGAGTCCTGTTTCTGGAGGACTGAGTCCCGTTTCTGGAGGACTGAGTCCTGTTTCTGGAGGACTTAATCCTGTTTCTGGAGGACTTTGTCCTGTTTCTGGAGGACTGAGTCCTGTTTCTGGAGGACTGAGTCCTGTTTCTGGAGGACTGAGTCCTGTTTCTAGAGGACTGAGTCCTGTTTCTGGAGGACTGAGTCCAGAAGAGGACTGAGTCCCATTTCTGGAGGACTGAGTCCCGTTTCTGGAGGACTGAGTCGTGTTTCTGAAGGACTGAGTCCTGTTTCTGGAGGACTGAGTCCAGAAGAGGACTGAGTCCCATTTCTGGAGGACTGAGTCCTGTTTCTGGAGGACTGAGTCGTGTTTCTGAAGGACTGAGTCCTGTTTCTGGAGGACTGAGTCCAGAAGAGGACTGAGTCCCATTTCTGGAGGACTGAGTCCCGTTTCTGGAGGACTGAGTCCTGTTTCTGGAGGACTTAATCCTGTTTCTGGAGGACTTTGTCCTGTTTCTGGAGGACTGAGTCCTGTTTCTGGAGGACTGAGTCCTGTTTCTGGAGGACAGAGTCCTGTTTCTGGTCTCCAGCCGTCAGAGCTGGTTCTGATGAAGGTCTGTTGGACCTCCACCTGTTTAATGAAGATACTCACAGTTCTGCAGGTCGGCGCCAGGTTCCTCTTGATGAAGGGCAGCGTGATGGACACCAGAGCGTCCTGGAAGATCCTCTTCCTCACTGTGCTGCTGTCGTAGTCGTATTGCTGCAGGAAGACCAGCGTGAAGGTCAGCACACCTGGATTTGGTTACTTTTATAGGTAACCAAATCCAGACCGGTCCCCGCAGAGGTACCGGCTCTGGTGGGTGGAGCCTTTTCCTGGTTCTTCTGGACTGGACTTTGACTTCCAGAGACACTGAAGAAGCTGTCTAAGACATCAGCGGGGTGGACAGAGGCTCCACATCCAGCCAATCAGAGAAAGGAAGCATGTGACGTAGGCGGAGCTCCAACCAGACTGGACCCAGGAGACATCTAGAACGTCTGCAGGACTCCTGATGGTTTGGCTGGACCCAGGAGACATCTAGAACGTCTGCAGGACTCCTGATGGTTTGACTGGACCCAGGAGACATCTAGAACGTCTGCAGGACTCCTGATGGTTTGACTGGACCCAGGAGACATCTAGAACGTCTGCAGGACTCCTGATGGTTTGACTGGACCCAGGAGACATCTAGAACGTCTGCAGGACTGTTGATGGTTTGAGTGGATCCAGGAGACATCTAGAATGTCTGCAGGACTCTTGATGGTTTGACTGGACCCAGGAGACATCTAGAACATCTGCAGGACTCCTGATGGTTTGACTGGACCCAGGAGACATCTAGAACATCTGCAGGACTCCTGATGGTTTGACTGGACCCAGGAGACATCTAGAACATCTGCAGGACTCCTGATGGGTTTGACTGGACCCAGGAGACATCTTAGAACATCTGCAGGACTCCTGATGGTTTGACTGGACCCAGGAGACATCTAGAACGTCTGCAGGACTCCCGATGGTTTGACTGGACCCAGGAGACATCTAGAACATCTGCAGGACTCCTGATGGTTTGACTGGACCCAGGAGACATCTAGAACGTCTGCAGGACTCCTGATGGTTTGACTGGACCCAGGAGACATCTAGAACGTCTGCAGGACTCCCGATGGTTTGACTGGACCCAGGAGACATCTAGAACATCTGCAGGACTCCTGATGGTTTGACTGGACCCAGGAGACATCTAGAACGTCTGCAGGACTCCTGATGGTTTGACTGGACCCAGGAGACATCTAGAACGTCTGCAGGACTCCTGATGGTTTGACTGGACCCAGGAGACATCTAGAACATCTGCAGGACTCCTGATGGTTTGACTGGACCCAGGAGACATCTAGAACGTCTGCAGGACTCCTGATGGTTTGACTGGACCCAGGAGACATCTAGAACGTCTGCAGGACTCCCGATGGTTTGACTAGACCCAGGAGACATCTAGAACGTCTGCAGGACTCCTGATGGTTTGAGTGGACCCAGGAGACATCTAGAACGTCTGCAGGACTCCTGATGGTTTGAATGGACCCAGGAGACATCTAGAACGTCTGCAGGACTCCTGATGGTTTGACTGGACCCTGGAGACATCTAGAACGTCTGCAGGACTCCTGATGGTTTGACCGGACCCAGGAGACATCTAGAACGTCTGCAGGACTCCTGATGGTTTGACTGGACCCTGGAGACATCTAGAACGTCTGCAGGACTCCTGATGGTTTGACTGGACCCTGGAGACATCTAGAACGTCTGCAGGACTCCTGATGGTTTGACTGGACCCAGGAGACATCTAGAACGTCTGCAGGACTCCTGATGGTTTGACTGGACCCAGGAGATATCTAGAATGTCTGCAGGACTCCCGATGGTTTGACTGGACCCAGGAGACATCTAGAATGTCTGCAGGACTCCTGATGGTTTGAGTGGACCCAGGAGACATCTAGAACGTCTGCAGGACTCCAGATGGTTTGACTGGACCCAGGAGACATCTAGAATGTCTGCAGGACTCCTGATGGTTTGAGTGGACCCAGGAGACATCTAGAACGTCTTCAGGACTCCTGATGGTTTGACTGGACCCAGGAGACATCTAGAACGTCTGCAGGACTCCTGATGGTTTGACTGGACCCAGGAGACATCTAGAATGTCTGCAGGACTCCTGATGGTTTGAGTGGATCCAGGAGACATCTAGAACGTCTGCAGGACTCCTGATGGTTTGATGTAAGAACCTGATCAAATATTCTTGGTTCTGCAGCGACTGTCCTAAATGAGTCAGAGCTGTCCAGACTCGTGAACTTTGTTTACGGCGTTCCTGCAGACGTCTGAGGCGTAGCTCCGCCTACGTCACGTGCTTCCCCTCTCTGATTGACTGTCTGTCCAGTCATCCGTCCAAGTCCAGTGCAAAGGAACCAGGCTGGTTTCTCTGATGTGAAAGAACATCCTTGTAGCATCAGTGACCTCTTATCTCTGAACCATCAGAGATGTTTCAGAGTCTTGTCCTGATGCTCATCATAAATGTGATTTAGCAGCTGCTGCAGACTGACCTTCAGGACTCGGTGTTTGGCCTTCTGGATGGCAGAGCCGGCGTCGTCTGGGTTTTCCTGGACGGCTTTGAAGAGCAGCGGCTCGAAGGTGTGAGCTGCGTTCTCCATCAGCTAAAAGCAGAAAGAAGAGCTAATCAGGTTCAGGTTCAGGTTCTGGTTCAGGTCCTGGTTTAGGTCCAGGTTCAGGTCCTGGTTCAGGTTCAGGTCCTGGTTTAGGTTCAGTCTGCTCTGGTCTCCGTTAATGAAGCCAGTCGGGGTGGGGGGGGCGCACCTGCTGCAGGTCGATCTGAGCGCCGTGGACCACGGCGGTCATGCTGGAGAAGCTGAATCGGTCCTGCAGGTCCTGCAGGTCCTCCAGGGAGCTGATGTTCTGGTAGCAGCTCAGCAGGTTGGGTCTCGCCATGTGGACCAGCGCCTGAGAGACGGAGAAACACGATCCGTGATGAAACTGTCGCTTCTCTGGAAGATCAGACGTTCCTCATCAAACCACAACAAAACTCTTTTTGTAATATTTTAACTCAATATTTTTACTTTCTGTTGTAAAATATCAACTTCTGCTAAATTGAAATTTTCTCCTAAAAACAGTTTTTTTGGTAAAATTCAACTTTGGGAGGAAAATCTGCTGTTAAAGATAAAGAGACTGAAGCCTGAATAAACGGAGGTAGAAGAACTTCAACGTTCTTCTGGAACCTCCCACAGGAGAACAGCTGGATCTTCGACCAACCTTCTTCAGCTGCTCGCCGTCTGCTCCCTGCAGGACGTCCCGACACACCTGATCCATCATCTGCTCGCTCAGCCGTCGTCCCTCCAGGAACCCGGAGCTGATGGGATCCATGAGCTCCTCCAGGACCGAGCCCAGGTACGGCTGGACGGACTCGGAGCACAGCCTCTCCGCCGGCTCAGAAACTTTGGCTGAAGCAACCGACCACCAGAGAAAACGTTACGTTCGCTGCTTCACAGTCACGGCGCCTCAAACAGAAGAGAGAAGAAGAGGGAAGCACCTCTGATCTGGTCCTCCAGCTGCCGTCTGGAGTTGAGGATCTGGTCCATGTCAGAGTGGATCAGAACGTCCTGCTGGCGGGCCAGCGTCCGACAGTCATCCTTCAGAGCCGACAGGCCCTCCAGCAGCTGCTCCTGGACCAGGATGTAGGCCGCCTCCAACGTCTGTCAGAAACCAGAAACCGCTCGCTCAGTTCTAGAAGCTGCAGCAGAAACAGTCTGAAGGCCTGAAAGCAGAGAAGGTTCCTCTAAACCTCTAAACATCTAAACCTCTAACCCTCTAACCCTCTAAACCTCTAAAGATCTAAACCTCTAAAGATCTAAACATCTAAACCACTAAACATCTAAACCTCTAAACCACTAAACATCTAAACCACTAAACCTCTAACCCTCTAACCCTTTAGCCCTTTAACCCTCTAAACATCTAAACCTCTAAAGATCTAAAGATCTAAACCTCTAAAGATCTAAACCTTTAAAGATCTAAACCTCTAAAGATCTAAACATTTAAAGATCTAAACATCTAAACCTCTAAACCTCTAAAGATCTAAACCTCTAAACCTAAACCTCTAAACCTCTAAACCTCTAAACATATAAACCTCTAAACCTCTAAACATCTAAACCTCTAAACATCTAAACCTCTAAACCTCTAAACCACTAAACCTCTAAAGATCTAAAGATCTAAACCTCTAAACCTCTAAATCTAAATCTAAACCTCTAAACCTCTAAAACTCTAAAGATCTAAACCTCTAAAGATCTAAAGATCTAAACCTCTAAAGATCTAAACCTCTAAACCTCTAAAGATCTAAACCTCTAAAGATCTAAACATCTAAACCTCTAAAGATCTAAACCTCTAAAGATCTAAACATCTAAACCTCTAAAGATCTAAACCTCCAAACCTCTAAACATCTAAACCTCTAAAGATCTAAACCTCTAAACCTCTAAACCTCTAACCCTCTAAACCTCTAACCCTCTACACATCTAAACCTCTAAAGATCTAAACCTCTAAACATCTAAACCTCTAAACCACTAAACATCTAACCCTCTAAACCTCTAAAGATCTAAACCTCTAAAGATCTAAAGATCTAAACCTCTAAAGATCTAAACCTCTAAAGATCTAAACATCTAAACCTCTAAAGATCTAAACCTCTAACCCTCTAAAGATCTAAACCTCTAAGCCTCTAAACCTCTAAAGATCTAAACCTCTAACGATCTAAACTGGAGATGGTCCAGATAAGAGGAGGTGATGGTCCAGATAAGAGGAGGAGATGGTCCAGATAAGAGGAGGTGATGGTCCAGATAAGAGGAGGTGATGGTCCAGATAAGAGGAGGTGATGGTCCAGATAAAAGGAGGAGATGGACCAGATAAGAGGAGGAGATGGTCCAGATAAGAGGAGATGGTCCAGATAAAAAGGAGGAGATGGTCCAGATAAGAGGAGGAGATGGTCCAGATAAGAGGAGGTGATGGTCCAGATAAAAGGAGGAGATGGTCCAGATAAGAGGAGGAGATGGTCCAGATAAGAGGAGGTGATGGTCCAGATAAAAGGAGGAGATGGTCCAGATAAGAGGAGGAGATGGACCAGATAAGAGGAGGAGATGGTCCAGATAAGAGGAGGTGATGGTCCAGATAAGAGGGGGAGATGGTCCAGATAAGAGGAGGAGATGTGATGGTCCAGATAAGAGGAGGAGGTCAGATAAGAGGAGGGATCCAGATAAAAGGAGGAGATGGACCAGATAAGAGGGAGGAGATGGTCCAGATAAGAGGAGGAGTGATGGTCCAGATAAAGGAGGAGATGGTCCAGATAAGAGGAGGTGATGGTCCAGATAAAGGAGAGGTGATGGTCCAGATAAAAGGAGGAGATGGTCCAGATAAGAGGAAGAGATGGTCCAGATAAAGAGGAGGAGATGGACCAGATAGAGGAGAGATGGTCCAGATAAGAGGAGGAGATGGTCCAGATAGGAGGAAGAGGAGGAGATGGTCCAGAAAGAGGAGGTGATGGTCCAGATAAGAGGAGGAGATGGTCCAGATAAGAGGAGGTGATGGTCCAGATCCAGATAAGAGGAGGGATGGTCAGATGAGGGAGGAGTGATGGTCCAGATAAAAGGAGGAGATGGACCAGATAAGAGGAGGAGATGGTCCAGATAAGAGGAGGAGATGGTCCAGATAAAAGGAGGAGATGGACCAGATAAGAGGAGGTGATGGTCCAGATAAGAGGAGGAGATGGTCCAGATAAGAGGAGGTGATGGTCCAGATAAGAGGAGGAGATGGTCCAGATAAGAGGAGGAGATGGTCCAGATAAGAGGAGGTGATGGTCCAGAAAAGAGGAGGAGATGGTCCAGATAAGAGGAGGAGATGGTCCAGATAAGAGGAGATAGTCCAGATAAGAGCAGGTGATGGTCCAGATAAGAGGAGGAGATAGTCCAGATAAGAGGAGGTGATGGTCCAGATAAGAGGAGGTGATGGTCCAGATAAGAGGAGGAGATGGTCCAGATAAGAGGAGGTGATGGTCCAGATAAGAGGAGGAGATGGTCCAGATAAGAGGAGGTGATGGTCCAGATAAAAGAAGGAGATGGACCAGATAAGAGGAGATAGTCCAGATAAGAGGAGGAGATGGACCAGATAAGAGGAGGAGATGGACCAGATAAGAGGAGGGGATGGTCCAGATAATAGGAGGAGATGGTCTAGATAAGAGGAGATGGTCCAGATAAGAGGAGGAGATGGTCCAGATAAGAGGAGGAGATGGTCCAGATAAGAGGAGGAGATGGTCCAGATAAGAGGAGGTGATGGTCCAGATAAAAGAAGGAGATGGACCAGATAAGAGGAGATAGTCCAGATAAGAGGAGGAGATGGACCAGATAAGAGGAGGAGATGGACCAGATAAGAGGAGGGGATGGTCCAGATAAGAGGAGGAGATGGTCTAGATAAGAGGAGATGGTCCAGATAAGAGGAGGAGATGGACCAGATAAGAGGAGGAGATGGACCAGATAAGAGGAGGGGATGGTCCAGATAAGAGGAGGAGATGGTCCAGATAAAAGGAGGAGATGGTCCAGATAAGAGGAGGAGATGGTCCAGATAAGAGGAGGAGATAGTCCAGATAAGAGGAGGAGATGGTCCAGATAAGAGGAGGAGATGGTCCAGATAAGAGGAGGAGATGGTCCAGATAAAAGGAGGAGATGGTCCAGATAAGAGGAGGAGATGGTCCAGATGAGAGGAGATAGTCCAGATAAGAGGAGATGGTCCAGATAAGAGGAGGAGATGGTCCAGATAAGAGGAGGAGATAGTCCAGATAAGAGGAGGAGATGGTCCAGATAAGAGGAGGAGATGGACCAGATAAGAGGAGGTGATGGTCCAGATAAGAGGAGGTGATGGTCCAGATAAGAGGAGATAGTCCATATAAGAGGAGGTGATGGTCCAGATGAGAGTAGGTGATGGTCCAGATAAGAGGAGGAGATGGTCCAGATAAGAGGAGGAGATGGACCAGATAAGAGGAGGAGATGGTCCAGATAAGAGGAGGAGATGGACCAGATAAGAGGAGGAGATGGTCCAGTGTTGGCCCTCGAGTTTGACGTGTGACTTACAGCAAACCAGACTCTCTTCTTCTCGGCCTTCTTGGCTTTGAGACGAGGCAGGATGTCTTTCTCCAGAGACGGTAGCAGCTGCTCCATCACCAGGTTGGCCATCACCTAAACCACCACAGAGATGCAGCTGTCAGCATCACTCAATAAAAATCTGGAAACATCTGTGCTTCACTGAGTTCGCTCCTCCCATTTATTACTTTAATCTTCTTACTCAGTGTTACTGGAGTATTCAGAGGTTTCTTTTGGCTAAATGCAAACTTATGTAAGAAAATAAAGTTGTTTTTTTTTTTCTTTGATTTGAGGTATAAACCCTCCAGAATGTCCTGGGTCTCCTGATTGGACACAGATGTTAAAAATGAACAAGCTTCCAGTCCTGCAGCCTCTAGTGGTCAGTTGAGGAACTGCAGCCTCTACTGGTATATAGAGGAACTGCAGCCTCTAGTGGTCAATAGAGGAACTGCAGTCTCTAGTGGTCAATAGAGGAACTGCAGTCTCTAGTGGTATGTAGAGGAACTGCAGCCTCTAGTGGTCAGTAGAGGAACTGCAGCCTCTCATGGTCAAAAGAGGAACTGCAGTCTCTAGCGGTCAGTAGAGGAACTGCAGCCTCTAGTGGTCGGTAGAGGAACTGCAGCCTCTAGTGGTCAGTAGAGGAACTGCAGCCTCTAGTGGTCGGTAGAGGAACTGCAGTCTCTATGGTGGTAGAGGAACTGCAGCCTCTAGTGGTCGGTAGAGGAACTGCAGCCTCTAGTGGGTCCTAGAGGAACTGCAGTCTATAGCGGTAAAAGGGGAACTGCAGTCTCTAGTAGTCGGTAGAGGAACTGCAGCCTCTAGTGGTCGGTAGAGGAACTGCAGTCTCTAGCGGTAAAAGGAGGAACTGCAGTCTCTAGCGGTCAGTAGAGGAACTGCAGCCTCTAGTGGTCGGTAGAGGAACTGCAGCCTCTAGTGGTCAGTAGAGGAACTGCAGCCTCTAGTGGTCGGTAGAGGAACTGCAGTCTCTAGTGGTGGGTAGAGGAACTGCAGCCTCTAGTGGTCGGTAGAGGAACTGCAGCCTCTAGTGGTCAATAGAGGAACTGCAGTCTCTAGCGGTAAAAGGAGGAACTGCAGTCTCTAGTAGTCGGTAGAGGAACTGCAGCCTCTAGTGGTCGGTAGAGGAACTGCAGTCTCTAGCGGTAAAAGGAGGAACTGCAGTCTCTAGTGGTCAATAGAGGAACTGCAGCCTCTAGTGGTCAATATAAAAACTGCAGTCTCTAGTGGTCGGTAGAGGAACTGCAGCCTCTAGTAGTCAATAGAGGAACTGCAGTCTCTAGTGGTAAAAGGAGGAACTGCAGTCTCTAGTGGTCAGTAGAGGAACTGCAGTCTCTAGTGGTAAAAGGAGGAACTGCAGTCTCTAGTGGTAAAAGGAGGAACTGCAGCCTCTATTGGTCGGTAGAAAAACTGCAGTCTCTAGCGGTCAGTAGAGGAACTGCAGTCTCTAGTAGTGAAAGGAGGAACTGCAATCTCTAGCGGTCAGTAGAGGAACTGCAGTCTCTAGTAGTGAAAGGAGGAACTGCAGTCTCTAGTGGTAAAAGGAGGAACTGCAGCCTCTAGCGGTCGGTAGAGGAACTGCAACCTCTAGTGGTCAGTAGAAGAACTGCAGTCTCTAGTGGTCGGTAGAGGAACTGCAGTCTCTAGTGGTCAATAGAAGAACGGCAGCCTCTAGCGGTCAATAGAGAAACTGCAGTCTCTAGCGGTGAAAGGAGGAACTGCAGTCTCTAGCGGTAAAAGCAGGAACTGCAGTCTCTAGCGGTATAAGGAGGAACTGCAGTCTCTAGCGGTATAAGGAGGAACTGCAGTCTCTAGTGGTCAATAGAGGAACTGCAGCCTCTAGTGGTCGGTAGAGGAACTGCAGCCTCTAGTGGTCAGTAGATGAACTGCAGCCTCTAGTGGTCGGTAGAGGAACTGCAGCCTCTAGTGGTCAGTAGAGGAACTGCAGTCTCTAGTGTCGGTAGGTAGAGGAAACTGCAGCCTCTAGTGGTCGGAAAGAGGAACTGCAGCCTCTAGTGGTCTAGCGGTAAAAGGAGGAACTGCAGTCTCTAGTGGTCAAAAGAGGAACTGCAGCCTCTAGTGGTCAATAGAGAAACTGCAGTCTTCAGTTGTAAAAGGAGGAACTGCAGTCTCTAGTGATAAAAGGAGGAACTGCAGTCTCTAGTGGTCAATAGAGGAACTGCAGTCTCTAGTGGTAAAAGGAGGAACTGCAGTCTCTAGTGGTCAGTAGAGGAACTGCAGTCTCTAGTGGTAAAAGGAGGAACTGCAGTCTCTAGTGGTAAAAGGAGGAACTGCAGCCTCTAGCGGTCGGTAGAGGAACTGCAACCTCTAGTGGTCGGTTAGAAGAACTGCAGTCTCTAGTGGTCGGTAGAGGAACTGCAGTCTCTAGCGGTCAGTAGAGGAACTGCAGTCTCTAGCGGTCAGTAGAGGAACTGCAGTCTCTAGTAGTTAAAAGAGGAACTGCAGTCTCTAGTGGTCGGTAGAGGAACTGCAGTCTCTAGTGGTCAGTAGAGGAACTGCAGCCTCTAGAGTTGTCAGTAGAGGAAACGCAGTCTCTAGTAGTCGGTAGAGGAACTGCAGCCTCTAGTGGTCGGTAGAGGAACTGCAGTCTCTAGCGGTAAAAGGAGGAACTGCAGTCTCTAGTGGTCAATAGAGGAACTGCAGCCTCTAGTGGTCAATAGAGAAACTGCAGTCTCTAGTGGTCGGTAGAGGAACTGCAGCCTCTAGTGGTCAATAGAGGAACTGCAGTCTCTAGTGGTAAAAGGAGGAACTGCAGTCTCTAGTGGTCAGTAGAGGAACTGCAGTCTCTAGTTGTAAAAGGAGGAACTGCAGTCTCTAGTGGTAAAAGGAGGAACTGCAGCCTCTATTGGTCGGTAGAAGAACTGCAGTCTCTAGCGGTCAGTAGAGGAACTGCAGTCTCTAGTGGTCGGTAGAGGAACTGCAGTCTCTAGTGGTGAAAGGAGGAACTGCAGTCTCTAGTGGTAAAAGGAGGAACTGCAGCCTCTAGCGGTCGGTAGAGGAACTGCAACCTCTAGTGGTCGGTAGAAGAACTGCAGTCTCTAGTGGTCGGTAGAGGAACTGCAGCCTCTAGCGGTCAATAGAGGAACTGCAGTCTCTAGCGGTAAAAGGAGGAACTGCAGTCTCTAGTGGTCAGTAGAGGAACTGCAGTCTCTAGTGGTGAAAGGAGGAACTGCAGTCTCTAGTGGTAAAAGGAGGAACTGCAGCCTCTAGCGGTCGGTAGAGTAACTGCAACCTCTAGTGGTCGGTAGAAGAACTGCAGTCTCTAGTGGTCGGTAGAGGAACTGCAGTCTCTAGTGGTCAATAGAAGAACGGCAGCCTCTAGCGGTCAATAGAGGAACTGCAGTCTCAAAGTAAAGGAGGAAACTGCAGTCTCTAGCGGTAAAAGGAGGAACTGCAGTCTCTAGCGGTAAAAGGAGGAACTGCAGTCTCTAGCGGTATAAGGAGGAACTGCAGTCTCTAGCGGTCAAGAGAGGAACTGCAGTCTCTAATGGTCAATAGAGGAACTGCAGTCTCTAGTGGTCAATAGAGGAACTGCAGTCTCTAGTGGTAAAAGGAGGAACTACAGCCTCTAGTGGTCAATAGAGGAACTGCAACCTCTAGTGGTCAGTAGAGGAACTGCAGCCTCTAGTGGTCGGTAGAGGAACTGCAGCCTCTAGTGGTCGGTAGAGGAACTGCAGCCTCTAGTGGTCGGTAGAGGAACTGCAGCCTCTAGTGGTCAGTAGAGGAACTGCAGTCTCTAGTAGTCGGTAGAGGAACTGCAGCCTCTAGTGGTCGGTAGAGGAACTGCAGTCTCTAGCGGTAAAAGGAGGAACTGCAGTCTCTAGTGGTCAATAGAGGAACTGCAGCCTCTATTGGTCAATAGAGAAACTGCAGTCTCTAGCGGTCAATAGAGGAACTGCAGTCTCTAGTGGTAAAAGGAGGAACTGCAGTCTCTAGTGGTAAAAGGAGGAACTGCAGCCTCTAGCGGTCGGTAGAGGAACTGCAACCTCTAGTGGTCGGTAGAAGAACTGCAGTCTCTAGTGGTCTCGGTTTTAGAGGAACTGCAGTCTCTGGTCTAGAGGAACGTCAGTAGTCAGTAGAGGAACTGCAGTCTCTAGTGGTCAATAGAGGAACGCAGCCTCTAGTGGTCAGTAGAGGAACTGGCAGCCTCTAGTGGTCAGTAGAGGAACTGCAGTCTCTAGTGGTCATAGAGGAACTGCAGCCTCTAGTGGTCGGTCAATAGAGGAACTGCAGCCTCTAGTGGTCTAGGGTGCAGTCTCTAGAGGAACGCAGTCAGTGGTCGTAGAGGAACTGCAGCCTCTAGTGGTCAGGTCAGTAGAGGAAGAGTCTAGTGGTCAGGTAGTGGTCATAGAGGAACTGCAGTCTCTAGTGGTCAATAGGAGGAACTGCAGCCTCTAGTGGTCAGTAGAGGAACTGCAGCCTCTAGTGGTCAGAGAGGAACTGCAGCCTCTAGTGGTCGGTAGAGGAACTGCAGCCTCTAGTGGTCAGTAGAGGAACTGCAGTCTCTAGTGGTCAGTAGAGGAACTGCAGCCTCTAGTGGTCAGTAGAGGAAAAGCCTCTAGTGGTCAGTAGAGGAACTGCAGCCTCTAGTGGTCAGGTAGAGAACTGCAGCCTCTAGTGGTCAGTAGAGGAACTGCAGCCTCTAGTGGTCAGTAGAGGAACTGCAGCTCTAGTGTGGTCGTAGAGGAACTGCAGCCTCTAGTGGTCAGGTAGAGGAACTGCAGCCTCTAGTGGTCAGTAGAGGAGGAACTGCAGCCTCTAGTGGTCAGTAGAGGAACTGCAGCCTCTAGTGGTCAGTAGAGGAACTGCAGCCTCTAGGAGGCAGGCTCTAGTAGAGGAACTGCAGCCTCTAGTGGTCAGTAGAGGAACTGCAGCCTCTAGTGGTCAGTAGAGGAACTGCAGCCTCTAGTGGTCAGTAGAGGAACTGCAGTCTCTAGTGGTAAATAGAGGAACTGCAGTCTCTAGTGGTCAGTAGAGGAACTGCAGCCTCTAGTGGTCAGTAGAGGAACTGCAGCTCAACCTTTCTCCTGACTGGGTTAATCTGGTTGCTGCTAAGGTTGGACGTGTCTGAATCGTCTCCTCAGGGAGGCGTCCAGGAGTCGTCCTGGCCTTTTGGACGTCCAGTCCTGGACAGCTGCTGTCCTCCAGGACCAGGTGAAGCTCCGTCTCTCTTCTCTAAAGGAGAGTCCTGCTGTTCTGTTCTGCTTTTTCTGGACTTGTTCAAACTTTTTATTCATAAGCTCAAAGGTTTCTCAAGGACCATCGGAGACCAAAACAAACGAGCAAACGGTCGTGTTGAAGAAATGACATCAGCCTGAAAATGATTTGTACAGTTTCTGGGGGGAAGGAATTATTTCAAGACTAAAATATGCAGCTCAAGTCTTCCTCTGAGAATAATGGAGGAACGTGCAGCCGTGACCGATGCAGCTGCAGCTGCAGCTCATAAAACCAGCAGCGGTTCCTGCTGCCAACAGCTGGACGGCTCTGCTCATGTCAGGAAACATTCATGTGTTCAGGCAGCGATAAGAAACTTCCTCCGACCACAGAACCGAACAAACAAGCAGAGCCAACAACAACAGCACAATGGAGCATTCAGAGACGGGGAGGTTCCTGCAGAGGAGAAACCAGCAGGAACCGACCAGAGGAAGGTGGGTCTGACCACCGAGGTCTTCCTCCTGAATCACTCCTGATTCCTGAGGCTCCACGCAAATCAGCTGACGCTCCACGCCCTCCACGCTGCTGTCATGCAAATACGCCGCAGGCCGCCGGCCGCCGCCGCAGACGTTTCCTTCCTCCTCTGAGCTGCAGCAGACGCCAAAACCCTCCAAGAGTCGGTCCATCTGCAGGAATTCATCCTGACGTGGATCCGAACCCAAACCTGACCTTTAATCGGTTCTGACTGCCGTCTTCACGAGCAGCCTACGTGTCATTTAAAGGTCAGGTATGTAGAATTTAGAGCACATGTCAAACTGAAGGCCTGCGGGCCAAATCTGCTCCATCGTAGCGTTTTATCTGAGTGCAGAAGAAGAAAATCACATCCGTACGAAGAACTGGAACATTTCTGGTGGACTGAAACCAACTGGACCAGCCTTGACCAACTGGACCAGTCTGGACCAGTCTCAACCAACTGGACCAGCCTGGACCAGTTGGACCAGTCTGGACCAGTCTGGACCAGAGTGAACCAGTCCTCAGTCTGGAGCAGTCTGGACCTGACTGGACCAATCTGGACCAGTCTGGACCAGCGTGGACCAGTCTGGACCAGTCCTCAGTCTGGAGCAGCCTGAAACAGTCTTGACCAACTGGACCAGTCCTCAGTCTGGACCAGTCTGGACCAGCCTGAACCACTCTGGACCAGCGTGGACCAGTCTGGACCAGTCTAGAGCAGTCTGGACCAGCCTGAACCACTCTGGACCAGTCTGGACCAGTCTGGACCAGCCTGGACCAGTCTGGACCAACTGGACCAGCCTGGACCAGTCCTCAGTCTGGATCAGTCTGAACCAGTCTGGACCTGCCTGGATAAGTCTGGACCAGTCTGGACCAGCCTACCAGCCTGGACCAGCCTGGATAAGTCTGGACCAGTCTGGACCAGCCTACCAGCCTGAACCAGTCTGGACCAGTCTGGACTAGTCTGGACCAGCAGTCTGGACCAACTGAACCAGTCTGGACCAGNGAGGAGGTGATGGTCCAGATAAGAGGAGATGATGGTCCAGATAAAGGAGGAGGTCCAGAGGGAGGATGTCCAGATAAGAGGAGGAGATAGATGGTCCAGATAAGAGGAGTGATGGTCCAGATAAAAGGAGGAGATGGCCAGATAAGAGGAGGAGATGGACCAGATAAGAGGAGGAGATCCAGATAAGAGGAGGTGGGTCCAGATAAGAGGAGGAGATGGTCCAGATAAGAGGAGGAGGAGATCCAGATAAGAGGAGGTGATGGTCCAGATAAAGGAGGGTCCAGATAAGATGGTCCAGATAAGAGGAGGTCCAGATAAGATGGTCATAAAGAGGAGGTGATGGTCCAGATAAAAGGAGGAGATGGCCAGATAAGAGGAGGAGATGGTCCGATAAGAGGAGGAGATGGTCCAGATAAGAGGAGGAGATGGTCAGGAGGAGATGGACCAGATAAGAGGAGGTGATGGTCCAGATAAGAGGAGGAGATGGTCCAGATAAGAGGAGATGTGATGGTCCAGATAAGGAGGAGATGGTCCAGAGATGGTTCCAGATAGAGGAGGTTCCAGATAAGAGGAGGAGATAAGGAGGAGATGTCCAGAAAAGAAGGAGGATGGTCAGATAAGAGGAGAGATCCAGATAAGAGGAGGATGGTCCAGATAAGAGGAGGAGATGGTCCAGATAAGAGGAGGAGGATGGTCCAGATAGAGGAGGTGATGGTCCAGATAAGAGGAGAGGATAAGAGGATGAGAGGAGATGGTCCAGATAAGAGGAGGAGATGGTCCAGATAAAGGAGGAGGGATGGTCCAGATAAGAGGAGATGGTCCAGATAGAGGAGGAGATGGACCAGATAAGAGGAGGAGTGGGACCAGATAGAGGAGGGGATGTCCAGATAAGAGGAGGATGGTCCAGATAAGAGATGGTCCAGATAAGTCCAGATAAGAGGAGGAGATGGGTCCAGATAAGAGGAGGAGATGGTCCAGATAAGAGGAGGATGGTCCAGATAAGAGGAGATGGTCCAGCCAGATAAAAGAAGGAGATGGACCAGATAAGAGGAGATAGTCCAGATACGAGGAGGAGATGGACCAGATAAGAGGAGGAGATGACCAGATAAGAGGAGGGATGGTCCAGATAAGAGGAGGAGATGGTCAGATAAGAGGAGATGGTCCAGATAAGAGGAGGAATGGACCAGATAAGAGGAGGAGAGGGATGGAGGGATGGCCAGATAAGAGGAGGATGGTCCAGATAAGAGGAGGAGATGGTCCAGATAAGAGGAGGAGATGGATCCAGATAAAGGGAGGAGATGAGGAGGATCCAGATAAGACCAGGAGGAGAGATAGTCCAGATAAGAGGAGGAGATGGTCCAGAGAGGAGAGGAGATAAGAGGAGGAGATGGTCCAGATAAGAGGAGATGGTCCAGATAAGAGGAGATCCAGATGAAGAGGAGGATGTTCCAGATAAGGAGGAGGAGGTCCAGATAAGAGGAGGAGATGGTCCAGATAAGAGGAGGAGATGGACCAGATAAGAGGAGGTGATGGTCCAGATAAGAGGAGGTGATGGTCCAGATAAGAGGAGATAGTCCATATAAGAGGAGGTGATGGTCCAGATGAGAGTAGGTGATGGTCCAGATAAGAGGAGGAGATGGTCCAGATAAGAGGAGGAGATGGACCAGATAAGAGGAGGAGATGGTCCAGATAAGAGGAGGAGATGGACCAGATAAGAGGAGGAGATGGTCCAGTGTTGGCCCTCGAGTTTGACGTGTGACTTACAGCAAACCAGACTCTCTTCTTCTCGGCCTTCTTGGCTTTGAGACGAGGCAGGATGTCTTTCTCCAGAGACGGCAGCGGCTGCTCCATCACCAGGTTGGCCATCACCTAAACACCACAGAGATGCAGCTGTCAGCATCACTCAATAAAAATCTGGAAACATCTGTGCTTCACTGAGTTCGCTCCTCCCATTTATTACTTTAATCTTCTTACTCAGTGTTACTGGAGTATTCAGAGGTTTCTTTTGGCTAAATGCAAACTTATGTAAGAAAATAAAGTTGTTTTTTTTTTTCTTTGATTTGAGGTATAAACCCTCCAGAATGTCCTGGGTCTCCTGATTGGACACAGATGTTAAAAATGAACAAGCTTCCAGTCCTGCAGCCTCTAGTGGTCAGTTGAGGAATGCAGCCTCTACTGGTATATAGAGGAACTGCAGCCTCTAGTGGTCAGTAGGAGGAACTGCAGTCTCTAGTGGTCAATAGAGGAACTGCAGTCTCTAGTGGTAGGGAGAAGGAAACTGCAGCCTAGCCTCTAGTGGTCAGTGAGAGGAACTGCAGCCTCTATGGTCAGTAGAGGAACTGCAGCCTCTAGCTAGTGGGTCAAGTGGTCAGTAGAGGAACTGCAGCTCTAGTGGTAGAGAACTGCAGCCTCTAGTGGTCGGTAGAGGAACTGCAGCTCTAGCGGTAACTGCAGTCTCTAGTGGTCAGCCTCTAGGTAGAGGAACTGCAGCCTCTAGTGGTCTTAAAGTGGGAGTGTCAGTAGTGGTAGGAACTGCAGCCTCTAGTGGTCAATAGAGGAACTGCAGTCTCTAGTGGTCAGTAGAGGAACTGCAGCCTCTAGTGGTCGGTAGAGGAACTGCAGCCTCTAGTGGTGGTCAGTAGAGGAACTGCAGTCTCTAGTAGTCTGCAGTCGGTAGCTGTCGGGTAGAGGAACTGCAGCCTCTAGTGGTCGGTAGAGGAACTGCAGTCTCTAGCGGTAAAAGGAGGAACTGCAGTCTCTAGTGGTCAATCAGGTAGAGGAACTGCAGCCTCTAGTGGTCAATATAAAAAACTGCAGTCTCTAGTGGTCGGTAGAGGAACTGCAGGCCTCTAGTAGTCTCAATAGAGGAACTGCAGTCTCTAGTGGTAAAAGGAGGAACTGCAGTCTCTAGTGGTCAGTAGAGGAACTGCAGTCTCTAGTGGTAAAAAGGAGGAACTGCAGTCTCTAGTGGTAAAAGGAGGAACTGCAGCCTCTATGTCGAGAAAAACTGCAGTCCTAGTGGTCAGTAGAGGAACTGCAGTCTCTAGTAGGAGTGAAAGGAGAGAACTGCAGTATCTCTAGTGGTCGAGTAGAGGAACTGCAGTCTCTAGTGGTCAGTAGAGAACTGGCAGCAGTCTCTGTAGTCGGTCAATAGAGAAACGGCCTCTAGCGGTAGAGAATCTCTAGCAGTGGTAGAAAGGAGGAACTGCAGTCTCTAGCGGTATAAAGGAGGAACTGCAAGTCTCTAGCGGTATAAGGGGAGGACTGCAGTCTCTAGTGGTGCAAGTAGAGGAACTGCAGCCTCTAGTGGTCGGTAGAGGAACTGCAGCCTCTAGTGGTCAGTAGGGAACTGCAGAGTGACTAGCAGGAAACCTTCTAGTGGTCGGAGGAACTGCAGCCCTGTGGTCTAGAGGAACTGCAGCCTCTAGTGGTCGGAAGAGGAACTTGCAGTCTCTAGTGGTAAAGGAACTGCAGTCTCTAGTGGTCAAAGAGGAACTGCAGCCTCTAGTGGTCAATAGAGAAACTGAAGTAGGAGGAACTGCAGTCTCTAGTGATCAGTTTAGTGGTCAATAGAACGCAGTCTCTAGTGGTAATAGGAACTGCAGTCTGCTAGTCTCTAGTGGTCAGTCTCTAGTGGTAGGAGGAACTGCAGCCTCTAGCGGTCGGTAGAGAACTGCACCTCTAGTGGTCGGTAGAAGAACTGCAGTCTCTAGTGGTCGGTAGAGGAACTGCAGTCTCTAGCGGGTCAGTAGAGGAACTGGCGTCTAGAGGAACTGCAGCTCTAGTAGTAGAGGAACTGCAGTCTCTAGTGGTCATAGAGGAACTGCAGCCTCTAGTGGTCGGTAGAGGAACTGCAGCCTCTAGTGGCAGTAGAGGAACTGCAGTCTCTAGTAGGTGCAGCGGTTTAGTGGTCGGTAGAGGAACTGCAGTCTCTAGTGGAACTGCAGTCTCTAGTGGTAATAGAGGAACTGCAGCCTCTAGTGGTCAATAAGAAACTGCAGTCTCTAGTGGTCGGTAGAGGAACTGCAGCCTCTAGTGGTCAATAGAGGAACTGCAGTCTCTAGTGGTAAAAGGAGGAACTGCAGTCTCTAGTGGTCAGTAGAGGAACTGCAGTCTCTAGTTGTAAAAGGAGGAACTGCAGTCTCTAGTGGTAAAAGGAGGAACTGCAGCCTCTAGTGGTCGGTAGAAGAACTGCAGTCTCTAGCGGTCAGTAGAGGAACTGCAGTCTCTAGTGGTCGGTTAGAGGAACTGCAGTCTCTAGTGGTGAAAGGAGGAACTGCAGTCTCTAGTGGTAAAAGGAGGAACTGCAGCCTCTAGCGGTCGGTAGAGGAACTGCAACCTCTAGTGGTCGGTTAGAAGGAATGCAGTCTCTAGTGGTCGGTAGAGGAACTGCAGCCTCTAGCGGTCAATAGAGGAACTGCAGTCTCTAGCGGTAAAAGGAGGAACTGCAGTCTCTAGTGGTCAGTAGAGGAAACTGCAGTCTCTAGTGGTGAAAAGGAGGAACTGCAGCTCTAGTGGTAAAAGGAACTGCAGCCTCTAGGTCGGTCGTTAGAGTAACTGCAACCTCTAGTGGTCGGTAGAAGAACTGCAGTCTCTAGTGGTCGGTAGAGGAACTGCAGTCTCTAGTGGTCAATAGAAGAACGGCAGCCTCTAGCGGTCAATAGAGGAACTGCAGTCTCTAGCGGTAAAAGGAGGAACTGCAGTCTCTAGCGGTAAAAGGAGGAACTGCAGTCTCTAGCGGTATAAGGAGGAACTGCAGTCTCTAGCGGTCATAGAGGAACTGCAGTCTCTAATGGTCAATAGAGGAACTGCAGTCTCTAGTGGTCAATAGAGGAACTGCAGTCTCTAGTGGTAAAAGGAGGAACTACAGCCTCTAGTGGTCAATAGAGGAACTGCAACCTCTAGTGGTCAGTAGAGGAACTGCAGCCTCTAGTGGTCGGTAGAGGAACTGCAGCCTCTAGTGGTCGGTAGAGGAACTGCAGCCTCTAGTGGTCGGTAGAGGAACCTCTAGGTCGTGTGCAGTAGAACTGCTAGTGGTCGTAGAGGAACTGCAGCCTCTAGTGGTCGGTAGAGGAACTGCAGTCTCTAGCGTAAAAAGGAGGAACTGCAGTCTCTAGTGGTCAATAGAGGAACTGCAGCCTCTATTGGTCAATAGAGAAACTGCAGTCTCTAGCGGTCAATAGAGAACTGCAGTCTCTAGTGGTAAAAGGAGGAACTGCAGTCTCTAGTGGTAAAAGGAGGAACTGCAGCCTCTAGCGGTCGGTAGAGGAACTGCAACCTCTAGTGGTCGGTAGAATAACTGCAGTCTCTGTGTCGTAGAACTGCAGTCTCTAGCGGTAGAGGAACTGCAGTCTAGGTCTAGAGGAACTGCAGTCTCTAGTTCAGTAGAGGAACTGCAGTCTCTAGTGGTCAATAGAGGAACTGCAGCCTCTAGTGGTCAGTAGAGGAACTGCAGTCTTCTAGTGGTCATAGAGGAGCAGTCTCTAGTGGTCATAGAGGAACTGCAGCCTCTAGTGGTCAGTAGAGGAACTGCAGCCTCTAGTGGTCGGTAGAGGAACTGCAGCCTCTAGTGGTCAATAGAGGAACTGCAGTCTCTAGCGGTCAATAGAGGAACTGCAGTCTCTAGTGGTCATAGAGGAACTGCAGTCTCTAGTGGTCAGTAGAGGAACTGCAGCCTCTAGTGGTCAGTAGAGGAACTGCAGCCTCTAGTGGTCAGTAGAGGAACTGCAGTCTCTAGTGGTCAATAGAGGAACTGCAGTCTCTAGTGGTCAGTAGAGGAACTGCAGCCTCTAGTGGTCAGTAGAGGAACTGCAGCCTCTAGTGGTCGGTAGAGGAACTGCAGCCTCTAGTGGTCAGTAGAGGAACTGCAGTCTCTAGTGGTCAGTAGAGGAACTGCAGCCTCTAGTGGTCAGTAGAGGAACTGCAGCCTCTAGTGGTCAGTAGAGGAACTGCAGCCTCTAGTGGTCAGTAGAGGAACTGCAGCCTCTAGTGGTCGGTAGAGGAACTGCAGCCTCTAGTGGTCAGTAGAGGAACTGCAGCCTCTAGTGGTCAGTAGAGGAACTGCAGCCTCTAGTGGTCGGTAGAGGAACTGCAGCCCTAGTGGTCAGTAGAGGAACTGCAGCCTCTAGTGGTCAGTAGAGGAACTGCAGCCTCTAGTGGTCAGTAGAGGAACTGCAGCCTCTAGTGGTCGGTAGAGGAACTGCAGCCTAGTGGTCTAGAGAAACTGCAGTCTAGTGGTCAGTAGAGGAACTGCAGCCTCTAGTGGTCAGTAGAGGAACTGCAGCCTCTAGTGGTCAGTAGAGGAACTGCAGCCTCTAGTGGTCAGTAGAGGAACTGCAGTCTCTAGTGGTAAATAGAGGAACTGCAGTCTCTAGTGGTCAGTAGAGGAACTGCAGCCTCTAGTGGTCAGTAGAGGAACTGCAGCTCAACCTTTCTCCTGACTGGGTTAATCTGGTTGCTGCTAAGGTTGGACGTGTCTGAATCGTCTCCTCAGGGAGGCGTCCAGGAGTCGTCCTGGCCTTTTGGACGTCCAGTCCTGGACAGCTGCTGTCCTCCAGGACCAGGTGAAGCTCCGTCTCTCTTCTCTAAAGGAGAGTCCTGCTGTTCTGTTCTGCTTTTCTGGACTTGTTCAAACTTTTATTCATAAGCTCAAAGGTTTCTCAAGGACCATCGGAGACCAAAACAAACGAGCAAACGGTCGTGTTGGAGAAATGACATCAGCCTGAAAATGATTTGTACAGTTTCTGGGGGGAAGGAATTATTTCAAGACTAAAATATGCAGCTCAAGTCTTCCTCTGAGAATAATGGAGGAACGTGCAGCCGTGACCGATGCAGCTGCAGCTGCAGCTCATAAAACCAGCAGCGGTTCCTGCTGCCAACAGCTGGACGGCTCTGCTCATGTCAGGAAACATTCATGTGTTCAGGCAGCGATAAGAAACTTCCTCCGACCACAGAACCGAACAAACAAGCAGAGCCAACAACAACAGCACAATGGAGCATTCAGAGACGGGGAGGTTCCTGCAGAGGAGAAACCAGCAGGAACCGACCAGAGGAAGGTGGGTCTGACCACCGAGGTCTTCCTCCTGAATCACTCCTGATTCCTGAGGCTCCACGCAAATCAGCTGACGCTCCACGCCCTCCACGCTGCTGTCATGCAAATACGCCGCAGGCCGCCGGCCGCCGCCGCAGACGTTTCCTTCCTCCTCTGAGCTGCAGCAGACGCCAAAACCCTCCAAGAGTCGGTCCATCTGCAGGAATTCATCCTGACGTGGATCCGAACCCAAACCTGACCTTTAATCGGTTCTGACTGCCGTCTTCACGAGCAGCCTACGTGTCATTTAAAGGTCAGGTATGTAGAATTTAGAGCACATGTCAAACTGAAGGCCTGCGGGCCAAATCTGCTCCATCGTAGCGTTTTATCTGAGTGCAGAAGAAGAAAATCACATCCGTACGAAGAACTGGAACATTTCTGGTGGACTGAAACCAACTGGACCAGCCTTGACCAACTGGACCAGTCTGGACCAGTCTCAACCAACTGGACCAGCCTGGACCAGTTGGACCAGTCTGGACCAGTCTGGACCAGCGTGAACCAGTCCTCAGTCTGGAGCAGTCTGGACCTGACTGGACCAATCTGGACCAGTCTGGACCAGCGTGGACCAGTCTGGACCAGTCCTCAGTCTGGAGCAGCCTGAAACAGTCTTGACCAACTGGACCAGTCCTCAGTCTGGACCAGTCTGGACCAGCCTGAACCACTCTGGACCAGCGTGGACCAGTCTGGACCAGTCTAGAGCAGTCTGGACCAGCCTGAACCTGAACCACTCTGGACCAGTCTGGACCAGTCCTGGACCAGCCTGGACCAGTCTGGACCAACTGGACCAGCCTGGACCAGTCCTCAGTCTGGATCAGTCTGAACCAGTCTGGACCTGCCTGGATAAGTCTGGACCAGTCTGGACCAGCCTACCAGCCTGGACCAGCCTGGATAAGTCTGGACCAGTCTGGACCAGCCTACCAGCCTGAACCAGTCTGGACCAGTCTGGACTAGTCTGGACCAGCCTGGACCAACTGAACCAGTCTGGACCAGTCTGGACCAGTCTGGATCAGTCTGGACCAGTCTGGACCAGCCTGGATCAGGCTGGACCAACTGGATCAGTCTGGACCAACTGGACCAGTCTGGACCAACTGGACCAGTCTGGACCAGTCTGGACCAGTCTGGACCAGTCTGGACCAGCCTGGACCAGCCTGGACCAGCCTGAATGAGGCCCAGCTGAACTGTGGGTTCACGTTCTTCCTGTTTCCTCCATCTTTCTCTTCTTCAGCTCTTGCATCAGTCAAGTAGCGGCTACGCAGCTGTAGCTAGCTAAGGAAGTCATGCTGAGGCGGGACCGGGTCAAAGCGCTCAGCGAGCAGGAAGACGTTTGGTTGTTTTTGTCATGACGAGGAAACGGTGCCAACACCGAAGCAGGGACCGGTGTGTTGGAATAAAACAGTCATTAATGCATTTAACAGGTTTTTAACAACCGTTAAACTTCTATGGAGCGTTCTGATGAATCATCTGTGACTCATCAGCTGCAGCAGCTGCAGACGCTCCAGCAGCCGCAGACGCTGCAGATGCTCCAGCAGCTCCAGCAGCTGCTGGAGTGTCTGCAGCTGCTGGAGCTGCTGGAGCATCTGCAGCGTCTGCGGCTGCTGGAGCGTCTGCAGCTGCTGCAGCTGTTGCAGCTGCTGGAGCATCTGCAGCTGTTGGAGCGTCTGCAGCTGTTGCAGCTGTTGGAGCGTCTGCAGCTGTTGCAGCTGCTCTCCGTCTCAATGTTTGTCATTTCTCTGAGGGAATTGAAACTTATTTTACAAACTTCAGTTCAGCTCACTTCCCTGCGTTCTCATTGGCTGTGGCTCCAGACATCCATCATCTATCAGAGCTGCCCAGTGACCCGCCCCAGTC
Source organism: Hirundichthys speculiger (assembly GCA_018398805.1). Lineage (NCBI taxonomy): Eukaryota > Metazoa > Chordata > Actinopteri > Beloniformes > Exocoetidae > Hirundichthys > Hirundichthys speculiger. The sequence continues at coordinate 73,623 of JAGFBZ010000066.1, read as the reverse complement.
TGTAAACTGGACCTGAACGTCTGTGTGGGTGGAGCCCCCAACATGATTGACATGTGAGTGGAACCTCCCCTCAACCAGCAGAACTTCATCTAGATGTCCAAAGGGACTGATTATCACCTGTAGTGGACCGAAGCGGCACCACCAGACCTGAAGGACTCATCACTCAGGCTTCCCTGCTCAGCAGGTCTGGTTTAGTGACCAGATATTATTATTTATTCATGTTCTGGTTTAGTGACCAGATATTATTATTTATTCATGTTCTGGTTTAGTGACCAGATATTATTATTTATTCATGTTCTGGTTTAGTGACCAGGTATTTATTATTTATTCATGTTCTGGTTTAGTGACCAGATATTTATTATTTATTCATGTTCTGGTTTAGTGACCAGATATTATTATTTATTCATGTTCTGGTGTGGGACGGTTCAGACGTACCCTGACGTCACTGCCGATCAGCATGTCCCAGGCTTCATATCTGCCTCGGTCCTGTCTGTAGAGCTGGACGGCTTTGAGGAACGCCTGGACTTCACACGTCTTCTTCTTCAGGAAGTCTGACGGAGACAGAGGAGACGAGGAGACGAGGAGTCAGACGAGGAGTCAGACGAGGAGGAGGCGTTGACAGATCAGCTTCCTGACATCCATCAGCTGAATTAACGCTCAGCTGAACAGACTCTTCATCAGCACAATTAAAGGTTTCTGCTCCGCCCTCAGAGGTGGAGGGAGACTGTTGCCATGGGAACCGAAGTTTAGAGGATGAGAGTGCATCACTCTGGATGAACGTTTGTTCAGAGACAACAAACACCAAGATTCCTAAAACATCTTTTCTTCACAGCAGCTGAACAGTGTAGAATATAATATCCTATAATATAATATAGTATAATCTAACAAGATATATATATATATACATATATACATATATATGTATATATATATCATATCCCACATATATATATTTTATATACTATATATTTTTTTTCATGTCATATATCCACGCATATTCAACACACACATATAATACATATTATATATATCTATATATATATATATATATATATATATATATATAGATATATATATATATATATATACATATATATGTATATATATATATATATGTATATATATGTATATGTATATATATATGTATCTATATATATATATATATATATATATATGTACATATATATATTATATATATATATATATCTATATATCTATATCTATCTATATCTATATCTATATATATATATCTCTATCTTATCTATCTATCTATCTCTCTCTCTCTCTCTCTCTCTCTCTCTCTCTCTCTCTCTCTATATCTCTCTCTCTCTCTCTCTCTCTCCTCTCTCTCTCTATCTATCTCTCTCTCTCTCTCTCTATCTCTATCTCTATCTCTCTCTCTCTATATATATATCTATATCTATCTCTCTCTCTCTCTCTCTCTATCTCTCTATATCTCTCTCTCTATCTCTCTCTATCTCTCTCTCATCTACTTCTTCTCTCTCGATCTCTCTATCTCTCTCTCTCTCTCTCTCTCTCTCTCTCTATCTCTCTCCTCCTCTCTACACCTCCACACACGTATGTTTGTTTATACATATTTATATAAGACAGAAGTGTGGAGGATAAGGGAGCGTTTGTGGACCCACCCTGGTTCTGGTGCCGGATGCAGTCAGACAGGATGGAGAGGAAGGCGGCCTGCTTGACCTGCTGTTTGAAGCAGAAGTACGAGTCCCTCCTGTAGGGCAGACGCAGGTAGACCGGGAACTGACCCGGCATCCCCGACAGAGCAGGAGCGAAGTCCTCCTTCTGACCTGAAACACCAGGGAGAGAGTCGTTAACGGGACCAGGACCAGGACCAGGACCAGAACCAGGACCAGTTAACCGGACCAGACCACCAGGCACAGGAGAAACCAGCAAGGACCAGAACCAGAACAGGACTAGGACCAGGACCTGGACCAGGACCAGGACCAGGGACCAGGACCAGGACCAGGCCAGGACCAGGACCAGCACCAGGACCAGACCAGGACCAGGACCAGACCGACCAGGACCAGGACCAGGACCAGGACCCAGGACCAGGACCAGGACCCAGGACCAGGACCAGGACCAGGACCATAACCAGGACCAGGACCAGGACCAGGACCAGGACCAGGACCAGGACCAGGACCAGGACCATAACCAGGACCAGGACCAGGACCAGGACCAGGACCAGGAACAGGACAGGACCAGGAACAGGACCAGGAACAGGACCAGGACCAGGACCAGAACCAGGACAGGAACAGGACCAGGAACAGGACCAGGACCAGGAACAGGACAGGACCAGGACCGGGACCGGGACCAGGACCAGAACCAGAACCAAGACCAGGACCAGGACCAGAACCAGAACCAAGACCAGGACCAGGACCAGGACCAGGACCAGGACCAGGACCAGGACCAGGACCAGGACCAACCAGGACCAGGACCAGGACCAGGACCATAACCAGGACCAGGACCAGGACCAGGACCATAACCAGGACCAGGACCAGGACCAGGACCAGGACCATAACCAGGACCAGGACCATAACCAGGACCAGGACCATAACCAGGACCATAACCAGGACCAGGACCAGGACCAGGACCAGGGACCAGACCCCAGGAACAGGACCAGGACCAGGACCAGGAACCAGGACCAGGAAACAGGACCAGGACCAGGAACAGGACCAGGACCAGGAACAGGACCAGGACAGGACAGGACCAGGACCAGGACCGGACCAGGACCAGAACCAGACCACCAGACCAGGACCAGGACCAGGACCAGAACCAGAACCAAGACCAAGACCAGGACCAGGACCAGAACCAGAACCAGGACCAGGACCAGGACAGGACCAGGACCAGGACCAGGACCAGGACCAGGACCAGAACCAGGACCAGGACCAGGATCGGTCCTGCGTGAATAAAACCACACGATGCCCTGAAGTTCAGTTGACTTACCCTGCCTTTAATCATGATGACTTACCCTGCCTTTAATCATGATGACTTACCCTGCCTTTAATCCTGATGAGTTACCCTGCCTTTATTCCTGATGACTTACCCTGCCTTTAATCCTGATGACTCACCCTGCCTTTAATCATGATGACTTACCCTGCCTTTAATCCTGATGACTTACCCTGCCTTTAATCCTGATGACTTACCCTGCCTTTAATCATGATGACTTACCCTGCCTTTAATCCTGATGACTTACCCTGCCTTTAATCATGATGACTTACCCTGCCTTTAATCCTGATGAGTTACCCTGCCTTTAATCCTGATGACTCACCCTCCCTTTATTCTTAATGACTTACCCTGCTTTTAATCATGTTGACTTACCCTGCCTTTAATCCTGATGACTTACCCTGCCTTTAATCATGATGACTTACCCTGCCTTTAATCCTGATGAGTTACCCTGCCTTTAATCATGATGACTCACCCTCCCTTTATTCCTGATGACTTACCCTGCCTTTATTAATGATGACTTATCCTGCCTTTAATCCTTATGACTTACCCTGCCTTTATTCCTGATGACTTACCCTGCCTTTAATCATGATGACTTACCCTGCCTTTAATCCAGGCTTGAACCAGAACTTTTTCAGAAACTCAAGCTGTGTGAAAATATTTCTGGACTATCGCCCCCTAGACTCAGTCCTGGTCCCTGTATCTCACCACCAGAAGAAACCTGTCTAAGGACTCTAAAGCAGACAGAAGTCCACCACTGGTTCATCTGGACATTTAGATCAACCAGTGAAACTAAAGTTAGTGTCCAGTAGGTTTCTGTCTCTGAAGAGCTGAAGAGCTTTTATGTTCAGGTGATCAGGTGTTGAGCTTCTACCAGAGAAGCTTCAGCTCGTTACAGTTTGTTTCCTTCAGCAGGACCAGAGCAAACCTTCAGACTGGGACCAGAGACAACCTTCAGACTGGGACCAGAGACAACCTTCAGACTGGGACCCGCATGAAACAGGAAACCAACTGAACAGGAAGGAGTTTATCTGGAGAAGATCAGCAGCAGGTCTGAACAGGCTCTGAGCTTCTAAAGAATCTGTTTGGTTTCCTACAAACTGTCTGTCATCACTGAGAAACCAGCCCCCCCTCTGCTCCAGACCAGACTAGTCACCTGGATCTACCTGCCTCTGCACACGTGTCACCTGAAGGCAGCAGCTCACACCTGGTTTCCTCCAAACACTCTGGTCTCATCTGTCCAGAGGACATTGAGCTGATCTGCTGGGACGTCCAGCCCTGAGAAGATCAGCAGCTGTCTTCAATGTGAATAATCTCTATGGTTTCTCTAAGACCGTTGCTGATATCGTTCCCTTTCTGCATTGCACTAACACACCAAAACATCTGGTTTTATGGGGGTCTGATTATGAGCCACCAGCCCTCCTCAACCGTGAGGACAGCAGGGTTGAACCTGGTGGACCAGGACCTCCAGACAGGTAGAGGTGTTCCACTTACCGCTGTCATCAGGGAAGCACCTGTCCACCATGGCCAGGTAGGGCTCCTCAGCCGTCAGGACGGCGCCCCCTGTAGGCAGCAGCTTGTGTCCTGGAGGAACCCCTTTGAGAAAAGTCTAACAGAAGAGCAGAAGGATGAGTGAAGTGACTCTGACGTCTCCTGGACAGGTGAGGGCGGGTTGATGCTCACCTCCAGGCTGTCGTGACACTCCAGGCAGTAGTTGGCTCTGACCACCACGTACCTGTCCCTCCACTTCCTGCTGTCGTCGAAGAAGAGGACGCCCTCCTCGTACAGAACCTCCCCCTCCTCAGGAGACTCCTGGAGGACGCAGAAGAACGTAGAGGACCGTGAACACGAGACTGAAGCCAGAAACCTGCGCTCCTCTGGAGAACTGGAGCAGGATCTGGAGCTGCAGGAGGTCTGGAGGACCAGGGGACCTCCGGTCGTCTGGAGGACCGGGGGACCTCTGGTCGCCTGGAGGACCGGGTGACCTCTGGTCATCAGGAGGTCTGGAGGTCCAGGGGACCTCCGGTCATCAGGAGGTCTGAAGGACCAGGGGACCTCCGGTCGTCTGGAAGACTAGGGGACTTCCGGTCGTCTGGAGGTCTGGAGGACCTCTGGTCGTCTGAAGGTCTGGAGGACCTCTGGTCGTCTGAAGGTCTGGAGGACCTCTGGTCGTCTGAAGGTCTGGAGGACCTCTGGTCGTCTGAAGGACCGGGGGACCTCCGGTCGTCTGGAGGACCAGGGGACCTCCGGTCGTCTGGAAGACTAGCGGACTTCCGGTCGCTCTTCCATCCCTCCAGCTCACACCCAGACCAGGACCCAGAGCCGGACCAGGAGACCAGGACCCAGAGCTGGACCAGGAGACCAGGAGACCAGGACCCAGAGCTGGACCAGGAGACCAGGACCCAGAACTGGACCAGGAGACCAGGACCCAGAACTGGACCAGGAGACCAGGACCCAGAACTGGACCAGGAGACCAGGACCCAGAACTGGACCAGGAGACCAGGACCCAGAGCTGGACCAGGAGACCAGGACCCAGAACTGGACCAGGAGACCAGGACCCATATCTGGACCAGCTGCAGGTCACTGACGTCCAGCTGAAGCTCTAAACTGTAACTGGGCTCATCTGGTTTGTGTTCTGGAGACTGATCTCTAAACCTGACCAGGACCTGGTTCAGAACCTCCTCAGTTCTGGGATCAGATGGAGAAACTCAACTTCAACCACATTTCCTGGATGTTTGTCCAACAAAGTTCAGTCTAGTTTGATTTCAGTTTCAGTCGCTTTAATGCAGTGAAGTGATTTTTCTAAAATCACGTCAGTGTTTGACTCTTTAGAGAGAATCCAGTAAAACCAGTAAAACCAGTAAAACCAGACATGTTGACCATCAGACCATCAGAGCTTTAAGTGCTGCAGGTTTGATCAGTGACAACAACTCCACTCATCATTTATTCATCAGTTCTGAAGTATTGATCGTCTGGCTCGTTTCCCATCAGAGCTTCGGTCTGGGAGAGGAAGTGCTTTCAATCCATCCCATTAACTTCAAACCCTAACCCTAACCTTCCTCTTTTCTGCTGACTGTCTCTATCTGGCGACTCGGCTGCATTACATCTTAGAGACACTTCTGCTCTTCAGCCATCTTCTTTTGAGAGTAAAAAGGAGTGGCTCGTTTCAGGGAACGACTGAACTGTTTTCATCATCCCATTTATGCATCCGTCTACCTCCATCTGCCTCATCTACCTCCATCTACCTCCATCTACCTCCATCTGCCTCATCTACCTCCTACCTCATCTACCTCCATCTGCCTCATCTACCTCCATCTGCCTCATCTACCTCCATCTGCCTCATCTACCTCCATCCGCCTCATCCACCTCCATCTGAATCATCTACCTCCATCTGCCTCCGTCTACCTCCATCTGCCTCATCTATCTCATCTGCCTCATCTACCTCCATCTGCCTCCGTCTACCTCCATCCGCCTCATCCACCTCCATCTGAATCATCTACCTCCATCTGCCTCTGTCTACCTCCATCTACCTCATCTACCTCCATCCGCCTCCGTCTACCTCCATCCGCCTCATCTACCTCCATCTGCCTCATCTACCTCCATCTGCCTCATCTACCTCATCTGCCTCATCTACCTCCATCTGCCTCCGTCTACCTCCATCCACCTCCATCTGAATCATCTACCTCCATCCGCCTCCATCCACCTCTGTCTACCTCCATCCACCTCATCCACCTCCATCTACCTCATCGACCTCTGTCTACCTCCATCTACCTCATCCACCTCCATCTGAATCATCTACCTCCATCCACCTCCATCCACCTCTGTCTACCTCCATCCACCTCATCCACCTCCATCTACCTCATCGACCTCTGTCTACCTCCATCTACCTCATCCACCTCCATCTGAATCATCTACCTCCATCCACCTCCATCCACCTCTGTCTACCTCCATCCACCTCCATCCACCTCCATCTACCTCATCCACCTCCATCCACCTCTGTCTACCTCCATCTACCTCCATCTGCCTCATCCACCTCCATCTGCCTCATCTACCTCCATCCGCCTCCGTCTACCTCCATCGGCCTCATCTACCTCCATCCGCCTCCGTCTACCTCCATCCGCCTCCGTCTACCTCCATCCGCCTCCGTCTGCCTCCATCTACCTCATCCACCTCCATCTGCCTCCGTCTACCTCGATCCGCCTCATCCACCTCCATCCGCCTCCGTCTACCTCCATCTACCTCATCTACCTCCATCTACCTCCATCTGCCTCATCTACCTCCATCTGCCTCATCTACCTCCGTCTGCCTCATCTACCTCCAACTGCCTCATCTACCTCCATCTACCTCATCTACCTCCATCTACCTCCATCTACCTCCATCTGCCTCATCTACCTCCATCCGCCTCATCTACCTCCATCCGCCTCATCTACCTCATCCACCTCCATCCACCTCCATCTGCCTCATCTACCTCCATCTACCTCCATCCGCCTCCATCTACCTCCATCTACCTCCATCTACCTCCATCTACCTCATCTACCTCCATCTACCTCCATCTACCTCCATCTACCTCATCTACCTCCATCCACCTCCATCCACCTCCATCTGCCTCATCTACCTCCATCTGCCTCATCTACCTCCATCTACCTCCATCTACCTCCATCCACCTCCATCTGCCTCATCTACCTCCATCTGCCTCATCTACCTCCATCTACCTCCATCTACCTCCATCTGCCTCATCTACCTCCATCTGCCTCATCTACCTCCATCCGCCTCATCTACCTCCATCCGCCTCATCTACCTCATCCACCTCCATCCACCTCCATCTTCCTCATCTACCTCCATCTACCTCCATCCGCCTCCATCCCTCATCTGCCCTCATCTACCTCCATCTACCTCCATCTACTCCATCTACCTCCATCTACCTCCATCTACCTCCATCCCTCCATCCCTCCATCTACCTCCATCTGCCTCATCTACCTCCATCTACCTCACCTCCATCTACTACCTCCATCTGCCTCATCTACCTCCATCTGCCTCATCTACCTTCATCTACCTCATCTACTTCCATCTACCTCCATCTACCTCCATCTGCCTCATCCACCTCATCCGCCTCCATCTACCTCCATCTGCCTCATCTACCTCCAACTGCCTCCATCTGCCTCATCCACCTCATCCACCTCCATCTACCTCCGTCTGCCTCATCTACCTCATCCACCTCATCTACCTCAATCTTCTGCCTCCATGTTCTTTCACTACATCCATAAATCTCATCTTCTTAGTTTTATGTGTTTAAGACGTTGATATTTTACCAAAAGTTATATTAAGTTTAAAAGTATTTTACAATCAAAGTTTAGTCAGCTGATTCTTTTGTAAATTTTGTCATTTTACAACAAAAAAAGTTGTGATTTCTTTGTGAAATTTGAGGTTTCGGGACAGAGAGTCCCAGTTTTATGTTAAAGACGAGATTTTGTTAAATTTTATATTTGAGGTGGTATTTCAGACTGAAAGTCTTTGATCAGATGGTTCTGGAAGACAACAGGATCAACGCTGGTGTCACCTACCCTCTGCTTGAGCAGCTGGGTGATCTTCTGTTTGTTCTGCTCCAGGTCATCCTCCACCTGACAGAACCGGGCCACGGAGAACTGCTTCCTGTAGTACGGACTGAAGTCCTTCAGCTCAGCCTGGGCCTGGTCTGCAGACAGAGACGGACCAATGAGAACCACTGATCAGGCTGAGCACTAGAGTCTGGTAATCAGATTACAGCCCACAAACAGGAAGAAGCTGCAACACGACACTCTGGAGCTGCTGACAAGATGGAAAACAACCACAATACTGACAGAAAATCACCGGAACAGAGCTGCTGTTGTGGTTCTGGACCAGCAGCTGATGTTTGTGGATGACAACGTTTTTAGTTTAAACTTCTACAGTGAATTTAACCAGTCCATTATTTGAAGAAGACTGCAGTTCCTTTACCGGCCGCTAGAGGGCGCTGGTCCTTTACCGGCCGCTAGAGGGCGCTGTTGCTCCACCGGCCGCTAGAGGGCGCTGTTGCTCCACCGGCCGCTAGAGGGCGCTGTTGCTCCACCGGCCGCTAGAGGCTGCAGTTCCTCTACCGACCACTAGAGGCTGCAGTTCCTCTACTGACCACTAGAGGCTGCAGTTCCTCTACCGACCACTAGAGGCTGCAGTTCCTCTACTGACCGCTAAAAGGCCGCAGTTCCTCTACTGACCACTAGAGGCTGCAGTTCCTCTACCGACCACTAGAGGCTGCAGTTCCTCTACCGACCACTAGAGGCTGCAATTCCTCTACTGACCGCTAAAAGGCCGCAGTTCCTCTACTGACCACTAGAGGCTGCAGTTCCTCTACCGACCACTAGAGGCTGCAGTTCCTCTACTGACCACTAGAGGCTGCAGTTCCTCTACCGACCACTAGAGGCTGCAGTTCCTCTACTGACCACTAGAGGCTGCAGTTCCTCTACCGACCACTAGAGGCTGCAGTTCCACTACTGACCACTAGAGGCTGCAGTTCCTCTACCGGTCGCTAGAGGGCGCTGTTCCTCTACCGACCACTAGAGGCTGTGGTTCCTCTACCAACAGGAACATTTAATAATACAAAAGTTACAATTTTACAACAAAAACTTGTGGATTTTTCTCAAGTAAATTCCCAGCCTCAACAGCAGGTCAAATTTAGTTTATTGTTTCAGGTGAATCATCTAAATGTCTCCAACAGCCTTCAGGTAGGATTTCAGGCTCAGATGAAGGACCTCCTGGCGGTTTCCCTCCAGCTGCTGCAGGTTCAAGCGTTCATGCGGATCTCAGGAGACCGCCCTGTTTTTTCCGCAGTCCTGAACAATAACAGCCTGTAAACAGTCGTCCCACCACTCGTCTCCTCGTTGACCCTGACGAGGAGCCCGGCAGAGTGGATATCCTGCTTCCACTCGCCCACCGCCGTTTCCATCTCCGGACCAGTAGCGCCGGGATGTTCCTCTGCTGCTGGTGGAGGCAGCAACAAGCAGCACAACTCAGCTCTGACCCAATAAAACAGAACCGGGTTCACGTCCCACCACCTCCAGACCCAGAGTCTGGAGCTAGAACCATTCAGATGGGTTTACAACAAACCGCAGCTGCAGATGTTTTACCCAGATGAACTCCAGAACATGTTCAGACACCTGCACAGGTGGACTCCAGGTGGCCCTCAAGCTCCTCCCCCTCTGCCCTCTGACTGGTCAGCTGTTTCACCCACAGAACTCACTGTTTCACAGAAAAACGCTGAGATATTTACTGGACCAGAGCTCAGCAGCAGAGTCCAACACCTGCAGCTACTACAGACCCAGAGCTCGATGCAGCCAGGTGCAGCTCATCAGCAGGTGTGTCTGCAGGTCTGCAGCACTCAGGTGTGTTGACACGATGCTAAGAGGGAAATACAGCAGCTGCGGAACAGTCTGGAAAAACACGTTCAGCCTTCACAAGTAAACAAACATTCAAGACAGGTGTTGATCTTCCCTCCAGCAGATTCAAACCATGAATTACAAAATATAACTCCAAGAGCTCCATGTCAGAACCTCCAGGTGTCGGTGTTCAACGTTGAAGTCCATGACAGCCAGTTAGAAGAACCAGACTGAACCAGTACGGTTGTTTGGAATTTTCCAGAAGAAAAAGAACGTGAAGGTCACAAAACTGCTCCTGAACAAACCAGTAAACTTCTGGACCAAAGTCCTCTGGACTGATGAGACCAGAGACCAGAGACCAGAACCATGTTTGGAGAAAACCAGCAGGACCACCTCAGACTACTGAAGCACGGCGGTGGAAGGTTCATTCTGCGACTCTAGTCTACCTGTTGAGGGACTCTAGTCTACCTGTTGAGGGACTCTAGTCTACCTGTTGAGGGACTCTAGTCTACCTGTTGAGGGACTCTAGTCTACCTGTTGAGGGACTCTGGTCTACCTGTTGAGGAACTCTGGTCTACCTGTTGAGGGACTCCAGTCTACCTGTTGAGGGACTCTGGTCTACCTGTTGAGGGACTCTGGTCTACCTGTTGAGGGACTCTAGTCTACCTGTTGAGGAACTCTGGTCTACCTGTTGAGGGACTCCAGTCTACCTGTTGAGGGACTCTGGTCTACCTGTTGAGGGACTCTGGTCTACCTGTTGAGGGACTCTGTCTACCTGTTGAGGGACTCTGTTGACCTGTGTTGAGGGACTCTACCTGTTGACTCTGTCTACCTGTTGAGGGACTCCAGTCTACCTGTTGAGGGACTCTGGTCTACCTGTTGAGGGACTCTGGTCTACCTGTTGAGGGACTCTGGTCTACCTGTTGAGGGACTCTGGTCTACCTGTTGAGGGACTCTGGTCTACCTGTTGAGGGACTCTGGTCTACCTGTTGAGGGACTCCAGTCTACCTACCTGTTGAGGACTCTGGTCTACCTGTTGAGGGACTCTCTACCTGTTGAGGGCTCTTTCTACCTGTTGAGGGACTCTGTCTACCTGTTGAGGGACTCTAGTCTACCTGTTGAGGGACTCTAGTCTACCTGTTGAGGGACTAGTCTACCTGTTGAGGGACTCTAGTCTACCTGTTGAGAGGACTCTAGTCTACCTGTTGAGGGACTCTAGTCTACCTGTTGAGGGACTCTGGTCTACCTGTTGAGGGACTCTGGTCTACCTGTTGAGGGACTCTAGTCTACCTGTTGAAGGACTAGTCTACCTGTTGAGGGACTCTAGTCTACCTGTTGAGGGACTCTAGTCTACCTGTTGGAGGACTAGTCTACCTGTTGACCTGTTGAGGGACTCTAGTCTACCTGTTGGAGGACTTGTCTACCTGTTGGAGGACCTGTCTACCTGTTGACCTGTTGAGGGACTCGAGTCTACCTGTTGAGGGACTAGTCTACCTGTTGAGGGACTCTAGTCTACCTGTTGAGGGACTCTAGTCTAGTCTACCTGTTGGAGGACTAGTCTACCTGTTGAGGGACTCTAGTCTACCTGTTGACCTGTTGACGGACTCTAGTCTACCTGTTGGAGGACTTGTCAACCTGTTGACCTGTTGAGGGACTCGAGTCTACCTGTTGAGGGACTCTGGTCTACCTGTTGAAGGATTAGTCTACCTGTTGAGGGACTCTAGTCTACCTGTTGAGGGACTCTAGTCTACCTGTTGAGGGACTCTGGTCTACCTGTTGAGGGACTCTGGTCTACCTGTTGAGGGACTCTAGTCTACCTGTTGAGGGACTCTAGTCTACCTGTTGAGGGACTCTGGTCTACCTGTTGAGGGACTCTGGTCTACCTGTTGAGGGACTCTAGTCTACCTGTTGAGGGACTCTAGTCTACGTGTCATGGACTCTGGTCTACCTGTTGAGGGACTCTAATCTACCTGTTGAAGGACTAGTCTACCTGTTGGAGGACTAGTCTACCTGTTGAAGGACTAGTCTACCTGTTGAGGGACTCTAGTCTACCTGTTGAGGACTCTAGTCTACCTGTTGAAGGACTAGTCTACCTTGTGAGGGACTCGGTCTACTGTTGAGGGACTCTACCTGTTGAGGGACTCTAGTCTACCTGTTGAGGGACTCTAGTCTACCTGTTGAGGGACTAGTCTACCTGTTGAGGGACTCTAGTCTACCTGTTGAAGGACTAGTCTACCTGTTGAGGGACTCGAGTCTACCTGTTGAAGGAGTAGTCTACCTGTTGAGGGACTCTGGTCTACCTGTTGAGGGACTCTAGTCTACCTGTTGAGGGACTCTAGTCTACCTGTTGAAGGACTAGTCTACCTGTTGAGGGACTCTAGTCTACCTGTTGAAGGACTAGTCTACCTGTTGAAGGACTAGTCTACCTGTTGAAGGACTAGTCTACCTGTTGAGGGACTCTAGTCTACCTGTTGAGGGACTCTGGTCTACCTGTTGAAGGAGTAGTCTACCTGTTGAGGGACTCTAGTCTCCGTGAGTGCAGGAGTCTCTGCAGCTGCTACGTTGTCACAAGTCTGAAGAAGTCGACCATCAATGTCGCTCCAACAGCTTCTAAACCGCCCGTCTCATCGAAAACATCAAAGTTCTGATCCGGTTCTACAGGAGCGGCCCGTTCTGGAGTCCATCTCCACTGCTTCTGAGACTGAGGCTCCGTTAACCTCCAGAACCTTCCTTTCATATCGATGACTGCAGCTCACTGAGCTCAAACTGGGCTGAAGGAAGCGATCAGTGATCCCTCAGAAGTTCTGGTCCACCAGCGTTCAGGCTGATCCGGATCACAGCGGCTCTGGAACCACCAGAACCACATTAAAGCTCGTTTTCATCCTAAAAGGGTGTTTGAAGAGAAGCAGACGGACTATAAAAGGATAATAACTGACCACAAGACACAACACATGACGTTTTCTCTCGTTTACTTCCTAAAACTGCTTTCATTTGAGGACTGGGGGACAGACTGCTGCTCTCTTGTCTCTTTTCGTCTTCATGGACGCTGAAGTTGGACTAGAAGACAGAAAGAGACGTCCAGCTGCTGTTTTATTTCCAGGTTAGATGACTCATGGTGTGTTTCCAGGTCAATCAATAAACCAATCAGGCGGCTGCTGCTGGTTCAGAGTCCAGACAGACCCAGAAACTGGACCAGATCATACTGGTCCTCAGATCTTCACACTGGCTTCCTGTGAGTCAAAGGAAAGATTTTAAAACCTTATTACTGGTTTATAAAACACTAATGGTCTTGGACCAAAGTTCATGCAAGATTGATGAGTTCCTGATGAAGCAACGGGTCATCAGGGACCGGTTTACTGAGAGTTCCCAGAACCAGAACCAACAGAGCAGCTTTCAGCCTTCATGCTCCTCACCTGAGGAACCTCTGAGGTCTGCTCAGACTGTTTGAATCATCTTTACTGCAGCAAACAATCATTTTAACCTGGAACCTTTAAATCTTTTTATTCTTGTCTTTTTAAACTTTGTCCTGAGAGTCGATGGACAGAAACTTGCATCACTTCACCCGTCAGCCAATCAGAGCGAAGCTGACTGGGTTTGCAGCTTCTGAAGATGATCCCAGACATCAAGGATGAGCTCCTTCATTCCACGAATCTGGAGATTTCAACTGGGAAATGATTTCTGATCAGACAGGTAGAGTCCAGGTGGCACCTGAGCTCCTCCCACTTTACCTCTGACATCACAGGTATTCCTTCATCAGAACCTGTTTGATCATCAGAAGCAGCTGTTGGACCATCAGAAGCAGATGTTTGACCATCCATCAGAAGCAGATTTTTGACCAGCAGCTGTTGGACCATCAGAAGCAGATGTTTGACCATCAGAAGCAGCTGTTGGACCATCAGAAGCAGCTGTTGGACCATCAGAAGCAGATGTTTGACCATCAGAAGCAGCTGTTGGGCCATCAGAAGCAGCTGTTGGACCATCAGAAGCAGATGTTTGACCATCAGAAGCAGATGTTTGACCATCAGAAGCAGTTGTTTGACCATCAGAAGCAGCTTTTTGACGAGATGTTTGACCATCAGAAGCAGCTGTTTGACCAGATGTTTGACCATCAGAAGCAGATGTTTGACCAGATGTTTGACCATCAGAAGCAGCTGTTTGACCATCAGAAGCAGCTGTTTGACCCTCAGAAGCAGCTTTTTGACCAGAAGCATTTGACCATCAGAAGCAGATGTTTGACCAGATGTTTGACCCTCAGAAGCAGCTGTTTGACCATCAGAAGCAGATGTTTGACCAGATGTTTGACCATCAGAAGCAGCTGTTTGACCCTCAGAAGCAGCTGTTTGACCCTCAGAAGCAGATGTTTAACCCTCAGAAGCAGATGTTTGACCATCAGAAGCAGCTATCTGACCATCAGAAGCAGATGTTTGACCAGATGTTTGACCATCAGAAGCAGCTGTCTGACCATCAGAAGCAGATGTTTGACCAGATGTTTGACCATCAGAAGCAGCTGTTTGACCCTCAGAAGCAGCTGTTTGACCCTCAGAAGCAGATGTTGGACCAGATGTTTGACCCTCAGAAGCAGCTGTTTGACCATCAGAAGCAGATGTTTGACCAGATGTTTGACCCTCAGAAGCAGATGTTTGACCATCAGAAGCAGCTGTTTGACCATCAGAAGCAGATGTTTGACCAGATGTTTGACCCTCAGAAGCAGCTGTTTGACCATCAGAAGCAGATGTTTGACCAGATGTTTGACCATCAGAAGCAGCTGTTTGACCATCAGAAGCAGATGTTTGACCATCAGAAGCAGATGTTTGACCATCAGAAGCAGATGTTTGACCAGATGTTTGACCATCAGAAGCAGCTGTTTGACCATCAGAAGCAGATGTTTGACCATCAGAAGCAGATGTTTGACCATCAGAAGCAGATGTTTGACCAGATGTTTGACCATCAGAAGCAGATGTTTGACCAGATGTTTGACCCTCAGAAGCAGCTGTTTGACCATCAGAAGCAGATGTTTGACCAGATGTTTGACCATCAGAAGCAGCTGTTTGACCCTCAGAAGCAGATGTTTGACCATCAGAAGCAGATGTTTGACCATCAGAAGCAGCTGTTTGACCATCAGAAGCAGATGTTTGACCAGATGTTTGACCATCAGAAGCAGCTGTTTGACCCTCAGAAGCAGATGTTTGACCATCAGAAGCAGATGTTTGACCATCAGAAGCAGATGTTTGACCCTTAGAAGCAGATGTTTGACCAGATGTTTGACCCTCAGAAGCAGATGTTTGACCATCAGAAGCAGATGTTGGACCCTCAGAAGCAGATGTTTGACCCTCAGAAGCAGATGTTGGACCATCAGAAGCAGATGAGACAGTCCACAGGTCTCTCTCTGGCGTCTCCGGGTTTGTTTTGTGTCTGCGCTGCAGGTTTCTGTTGTGGATCGGCAGGTTGGAAACCTGAGAGGCCACGCCCCTCTGCGCTCAGGTAGAAACCACATCCTCCATCTGTTCTTTCACGTGGCACTTTTCTGGTCTGGAGCATTTAAGCATGTTAACGCAAGAGGGAAAGACATCAGCAACGGTTTTAGAGGAGGAACTGTTGCACGATTATTCACAAGCAGAACCAGGAGTGGACGTCCCAGCAGATTTACTCCAGAAAATATTAAATACGTCCCCGAGAGCTCCATGTCGGAGGTCCAGGCCTCCCAGTTCAGCGCTGAAGTCCATGACAGCCAGTTAGAAGACTGAACTGGTACGGTTGTTGGGAAGTTTCCAGAAGAAAGAGAACATGAAGCATGAATGAAGGTCACAAAACTGCTGCTGAACAAACCAGCAAAAAACATCTGGAACAGCGTCCTCTGGACAGATGAGACCAGAGACCAGAACCATGAGACCAGAGACCAGAACCATGAGACCAGGACCATGAGACCAGAACCATGAGACCAGGACCATGAGACCAGAACCATTAGACCAGAGACCAGAGACCAGAACCATGAGACCAGAGACCACAACCATGAGACCAGGACCATGAGACCAGGACCATGAGACCAGAACCATGAGACCAGAGACTAGGACCTTAAGACCAGAAACCAGAACCATGAGACCACAACCATGAGACCAGGGACCAGAACCATTAGAAAAGAGACCAGAACCATGAGACCAGAACCATGAGACCAGAGACCACAATCATGAGACCACAACCATGAGACCAGGGACCAGAACCATTAGAAAAGAGACCAGAACCATGAGACTAGAACCATGAGACCAGAGACCACAACCATGAGACCACAACCATGAGACCAGAGACCAGAACCATGAGACCAGAGACCAGAACCATGAGACCAGACACCAGAACCATTAAACCAGAGACCAGAACCATGAGACCAGGGACCAGAGACCAGAACCATGAGACCAGACACCAGAACCATGAGACCAGAGACCAGAACCATGAGACCAGAGACCAGAACCATGAGACCAGAGACCAGAACCATGAGACCAGAGACCACAATCATGAGACCAGAGACCAGAACCATGAGACCAGAGACCAGAACCATGAGACAAGAGACCACAACCATGAGACCAGAGACCAGAACCATGAGACCAGAACCATGAGACCAGAGACCAGAACCATGAGACCAGAGACCAGAACCATGAGACCAGAGACCAGAACCATGAGACCAGAGACCACAACCATGAGACCAGAGACCACAACCATGAGACCAGAGACCAGAACCATGAGACCAGAGACCACAACCATGAGACCAGAGACCAGAGACCAGAACCATGAGACCAGACACCAGAACCATTAGACCAGAGACCAGAACCATGAGACCAGAACTATGAGACTAGAGACCATAACCATGAGACCAGAGACCACAATCATGAGACCAGAACCATTAGACAAGAGACCAGAACCATAAGACCAGAACTATGAGACCAGAGACCAGAACCATTAGACAAGAGACCAGAACCATGAGACCAGAGACCAGGACCATGAGACCAGAGACCAGAACCATGAGACGAGAACCATAAGACCAGAGACCAGAACCATGAGACCAGAGACCAGGACCATGAGACCAGAACCATTAGACCAGAGACCAGAACCATGAGACCAGAGACCAGGACCATGAGACCAGAGACCAGGACCATGGGACCAGGACCATGAGACCAGAGAAGGAAACCATGACTACCAGGTGGCCGGAGCTGGAGAGGTGAGGCAGTGGTTCAGGGAACCTGCATCCAGGGCATACCTGGCACCTGGTAGTCATGGAAACCATGACTGTAAGGTTCCAGTCAAGTCCAGACCTGAACTGATGGACCTTCAGAGAGCTGAGGAGACGTCTGTCCACCTCCTGTTAGGACGGATGTGGTTTCTCTGTCAATGTGAGACGTAGAAGACCAGGAACATCTGCATACAGACCATCTCTGACAGGAGCCCTGTTGGTATGACAACTATGAGTCTGTCACCCCAGTTTCTCCAGAGGAACCTGCTCTTCCAGACTTTAATCCTGCCAGATGACAGAGAATAAAACCGCCGAGCCTCCAACTAAACGCCCCCATTCAGGTGTAGAGCAGGAACGCCCCCATTCAGGTGTAGGCAGGTAAACTGGTTCAGTCACTCAGCTGTCAGGTTACTGCCAGCTGGTTCCACCAGCTCTTCTTCCTCCTACTGGTGCTAATCTCAAAAAGCCAGATTCCTCTGGAAGCTGTCAAAGGTTTGAACCAGTTAGAGGCTGAAGTCCACCAGCAGCCTGATCCATGTGGTCCAGCAGAACCAGAAAGAACCAGGCTTGAATCCTTTACACGACTCCGACAGCACGCAGCGAGGAAAAGACCGCCACCAGCGAGCAGCTGCTACATGCTACAAACACTAGCCTGTTAGCGGTTTGATGCTAAGACTCCACAGGTTGTAACAGTGTAACAGCCACTGATCCAGCAGCTCCAGAACCACTAAACAAGTTCACTTTCTACAGAACTCTGACGGTTCACGTCCCACCAGCAGAAACCAGATCCCAGTAAAAACCTCCACGATATTCATGGATCAGTCTGACCTTCAGGCCCAGGCTACCGAGGTCTTACCCTGGACCCAGGTCTGGGGGAGGGACTTCAACAAGTCCGCCTGGACTCAGGGCTGGAGGAGGGACTCCATAAAGTCCACCTGGACCCAGATCTCGGGGAGGGACTCCATAAAGACCGCCTGGACCCACATCTGGGGGAGGGACTTCAACAAGACCACCTGGACCCAGGTCTGGGGGAGGGACTCCATAAAGACCGCCTGAATCCATATCTGGGGGAGGGACTCCTTCAAGTCCGCCTGGACTCAGATCTGGAGGAAGGGACTCCTTCAAGACCGCCTGGACCCAGATCTGGGGGAGGGACTTCAACAAGTCCGCCTGGACCCAGGTCTGAGGTAGGGACTCATTCAAGTCCACCTGGACCCAGGTCTGGGGTAGGGACTTCATAAAGACCACCTGGACCCAGGTCTGAGGTAGGGACTCCATAAAGACCACCTGGACCCAGGTCTGGGGGAGGGACTTCAACAAGACCACCTGGACCCAGGTTTGGGGGAGGGACTTCAACAAGTCCGCCTGGACCCAGGTCTGGGGTAGGGACTTCATAAAGACTACCTGGACCCAGATCTGGGGGAGGGACTTCAACAAGTCCGCCTGGACTCAGATCTGGAGGAAGGGACTCCTTCAAGACCACCTGGACCCAGGTCTGGGGGAGGGACTCCATAAAGTCTGCCTGGACCCAGGTCTGGGGGAGAAGTCCGGCTTGTACCCCTGGGCTCAGACTGAATAAAACCCCATGAGTTTGTCCTGAGACCTGTTTGAGGGGCCACGCCGGTCCGGTTCTATGGTGCCATGAGAGTCGAGACACAGACCTGTCGGTGGTGGTGGGAGGTACATGCACCTGCAGGTGGCGCTCAAGCTCCTCACTCTTTGACCTCCAACTGGAGATGAGTCCTTCCAGCTGTTTCACCGTCAGGAGCAGAACCATGTTTTCCTCTTCTTCAAAGGTCTCCATAACGGCCCAGTGTCAGATGCCCCCATCATCCCGGGTCAGGACCGGTACTGTGAGTCAGTCTGGGGTTCAGGGACTCTGGGATGTCCAGCGGTCAGGGATGGGTGGAGGGTTGATGTGTCGCCACACGTCTGGACTCACATGCAGAGAAAGGTTTCAGGTTTCCTCCACAACAGCTGATGGACCAGGTTTCAAAAGGCCATGAGAACCTTCAGGAACAGTTGGACGGTTCAGCAGGTCCAGTAGGATAAGACATCAGCTCAGAGGGACCGGAGCGGAGCGTCCTCGCTGCCGTCAGTCAGGAAATACCGGAGACACGAGACGAGTGGCTGCAGGGCGGAAAAATGTTTCAGACGGAGCGAAGGCCTGGTGGCGGTCGGAGTCAGAAGGACACGCCCACCAGTTCAGAGCAAACACGCCCACTAGTTGACCCACAAAGATGTCTCCACCACATGTTTGGGTTCTGATTCACGTTTCCTCTGCCACTTCCTGCACCAGCTTCCACCTGCTTTTACAGCGTCATGACAAACACCAGGACCAGCTAAAGAGGCTTTTAAAATACCGCTGATGTTTCAGTCACTCATCATGAGACGACCACTAACCCGAAGACCGGAAGAACTGGACCAAGCTCCTGTGATGTCACGTTTCCTGTCCCACTGCAGATCCGTACTGACAGAACTGACCCCGCCCACGTTAGTCGCAATAATCAATACGTCATTTAGAGACGCAGCTGGTTAGTAGACCGAGTCGCTGTCAGGACACGAGTCCAGGTGGTCTCTGGTCTCCAGACCAGAGTGACTGCCGTCATCAAACCGCTCGTATTGTAGGACGAAGGACGGCTGATTGAGACCAAAGATGTCCCCACGATTCTTCCCCCACGTGTAGAAAAGTCCAAATTCAATAATTCTGATTCTAGTTTGTGGCTGCAGTGGCCTTTAAAATCAGAGAGAGAGACAGAAAACCAGAGGAGACATCAGCAGAGGGTCACAGGCCGGGAGTCGAACCTGTGACCTCCGCAAGACTGTAGCCTCTGGACATGGACCACCTGCCCAACCGACCGCTAGAGGCTGCAGTTCCTCCACCGACCGCTAGAGGCTGCGGTTCCTCTAATGATCGCTAGAGGCTGCGGTTCCTCTAATGATCGCTAGAGGCTGCAGTTCCTCCACCGCTAGAGGCTGCAGTTCCTCTACCGACCGCTAGAGGCTGCAGTTCTCTACCGACCGCTAGAGGCTGCGGTTCCTCTACCGACCGCTAGAGGCTGCAGTTCCTCTACCGACCGCTAGAGGCTGCGGTTCCTCTAATGACCGCTAGAGGCTGCGGTTCCTCTACCGACCACTAGAGGCTGCAGTTCCTCTACCGACCACTAGATGCTGAGGTTCCACTAATTACCTCTAGAGGCTGCGGTTCCTCTACCGACCGCTAGAGCCTGCGGTTCCTCTACCGACCACTAGAGGCTGCGGTTCCACTAATGACCGCTGGAGGCTGCGGTTCTTCTACCGACCGCTGGAGGCTGCGGTTCCTCTAACGACCGCTGGAGGCTGCAGTTCCTCCACCGACCGCTAGAGGCTGCAGTTCCTCTACCGACCGCTAGAGGCTGCAGTTCCTCTACCGACCGCTAGAGGCTGCGGTTCCTCTAATGACCCCTAGAGGCTGCGGTTCCTCCACCGACCACTAGAGGCTGCAGTTCCACTAATGACCCCTAGATGCTGCAGTTCCTCTACCGACCGCTAGAGGCTGCAATTCCTCTACTGACCGCTAGAGGCTGCAGTTCCTCTACCGACCGCTAGAGGCTGCAGTTCCTCTACCTACCACTAGATGCTGAAGTTCCACTAATTACCGCTAGAGGCTGCGGTTCCTCTACTGACCGCTAGAGGCTGCAGTTCCTCTACCGACCACTAGAGGCTGCGGTTCCACTAATGACCGCTGGAGGCTGCGGTTCTTCTACCGACCGCTGGAGGCTGCGGTTCCTCTAACGACCGCTGGAGGCTGCAGTTCCTCCACCGACCGCTAGAGGCTGCAGTTCCTCTACCGACCGCTAGAGGCTGCAGTTCCTCTACTGACCACTAGAGGCTGCAGTTCCTCTACTGACCACTAGAGGCTGCGGTTTCACTAATTACCGCTAGAGGCTGCAGTTCCTCTACTGACCGCTGGGGGCTGCAGTTCCTCTACTGACCACTGGGGGCTGCAGTTCCTCTACCGACCACTAGAGGCTGCGGTTCCACTAATTACCGCTAGAGGCTGCAGTTCCTCTACCGACCGCTAGAGGCTGCAGTTCCTCTACCGACCGCTAGAGGCTGCAGTTCCTCTACCGACCACTAGAGGCTTCAGTTCCTATACCGACCACTAGAGGCTGCAGTTCCTCGGCTGACCACTAGAGGCTGCAGTTCCTCTACCGACCACTAGAGGCTGCAGTTCCTCTACCGACCGCTAGAGGCTGCAGTTCCTCTACCGACCGCTAGAGGCTGCAGTTCCTCTACCGACCACTAGAGGCTTCAGTTCCTATACCGACCACTAGAGGCTGCAGTTCCTCTATTGACCGCTAGAGGCTGCGGTTCCTTTAATGACCACCAGGGTCTGGCTCCAACAGTGAGTCAGTCTCCATTGACCTCCATGTTTAAAGGTCCAACTTTACAGCAGAACTAAACATATTTACAGTCTGGTCCAGCAACAGTTTTTGTCTCTAGACAGATTCACTTCTAGGACATATAAACCCTCAGATTTAAACGTAACTCCCTTCATCTTTACGTGACAGCTATGATGTCAAACATCTCCTCATCTTCAGGGAACGAGACCTCTGAGCTGTGAATAAAGACCCAGCAGAGCCAAGTGTTTTTCTTTCAGAGATGATCTGTCCTCTTCAGTTCTGGTCGGTCTGGGAGGGAGGTGCTGCTCCACTGGTTTCATGTCTTTTTACTGAGTTTTCCCTTCAGAGCTCAGATCAGCCCGTCAGTGTGGAAGGATGACAGTAAAACAGACATGTTTCAGGTGGAGGGAAACCAGAAACCCCACCAGGGAGGAAACTAGCTGCAGAGCCTGTTAGACACTCAGACCTGGATGATGCAGAGTTTTGAAAGTCTCGGCATATTTCTGCCCACATTCCTCCCGCCTGGTCGCTCAGCTACCTGCACACACACCTGCAGCTAACAGGTGTGTTCCCAGCAGCGTCTGAGCAGCAGTTTCCAGTTTCCTGTCTTTGTGCAGAGTTTCTCTCGGCTCCTCTGGATGTCTGAGCGGTTGTGTAATGGCAGCTGGAGGCAGAGTGACACAGCAGGAAGAATGGCTCGCTGACAGCACAAACAAAGACTGGGAATACCAGCGCCTCCTTTAAAAGACTCTTTTAAAGGCTACAATAAACATTTACGACTGCACATGAACTCTTGAGTCATTCCAGCTCAGATGTTACCATTATGTTAAAGATTTAGGAAAAGAACGCAGGATCTGCTGCAGGAGGTGAAGAAGGTCAGGAGACCTGCAGCTGGTTTAGACACATGACGCTGGTCATCAGGTGGAGCTGTGATGTCACTCAGACCATATAGAAACACCTGGATCAGCTCTGAGACGTCACAAACAGAAATGAGTTAATGAGCGGATGGAGCAGACCTGGAACCAGACCACCTCACTTACCACCAGGAACTGTAGAATAACTGGACAAACCGTCCACGACGTCACTCACTGGCTTCTACTGAGACCTTCTGAAGCCTCCTGTCCCTCCTACTGCAGGACGGCAGTTACCTCGGCTGGTTTACCTAATGCTAACCTACGATGCTAATTAATATTACATTAACTAGCTGCAGTCTCTGTTGAGGAACGGGAGCCTCTAGTGGTCAGTAGAGGAACTGCAGTCTCTAGTGGTCGGTGGAGGACTGCAGCCTCTAGTGGTCGGTGGAGGAACTGCAGCCTCTAGTGGTCGGTAGAGGAACCGCAGTCTCTAGTGGTCGGTAGAGGAACCGCAGCCTCTAGTGGTCGGTAGAGGAACTGCAGCCTCTAGTGGTCGGTAGAGGAACTGCAGCCTCTAGTGGTCGGTAGAGGAACTGCAGCCTCTAGCGGTCGGTGGAGGAACTGCAGCCTCTAGTGGTCGGTAGAGGAACCGCAGTCTCTAGCGGTCGGTAGAGGAACCGCAGCCTCTAGCGGTCGGTGGAGGAACTGCAGCCTCTAGTGGTCCATAGAGGAACCGCAGCCTCTAGTGGTCGGTGGAGGAACCGCAGCCTCTAGTGGTCGGTAGAGGAACCGCAGTCTCTAGCGGTCGGTAGAGGAACCGCAGCCTCTAGCGGTCGGTGGAGGAACTGCAGCCTCTAGTGGTCCATAGAGGAACCGCAGCCTCTAGTGGTCGGTGGAGGAACCGCAGCCTCTAGTGGTCGGTAGAGGAACTGCAGCCTCTAGCGGTCGGTAGAGGAACAGTAGCCTCTAGTGGTCGGTAGAGGAACCGCAGCCTCTAGTGGTCGGTAGAGGAACTGCAGCCTCTAGCGGTTGGTAGAGGAACTGCAGCCTCTAGTGGTCGGTAGAGGAACTGCAGCCTCTAGCGGTTGGTAGAGGAACTGCAGTCTCTAGCGGTCGGTAGAGGAACTGCAGTCTCTAGTGGTCGGTAGAGGAACTGCAGCCTCTAGCGGTTGGTAGAGGAACTGCAGCCTCTAGTGGTCGGTAGAGGAACTGCAGCCTCTAGTGGTCGGTAGAGGAACTGCAGTCTCTAGCGGTCGGTAGAGGAACTGCAGTCTCTAGTGGTCGGTAGAGGAACTGCAGCCTCTAGCGGTCGGTAGAGGAACTGCAGCCTCTAGTGGTCGGTAGAGGAACTGCAGCCTCTAGTGGTCGGTGGAGGAACTGCAGTCTCTAGTGGTCGGTGGAGGACTGCAGCCTCTAGTGGTCGGTGGAGGAACTGCAGCCTCTAGTGGTCGGTGGAGGAACTGCAGCCTCTAGTGGTCGGTAGAGGAACCGCAGTCTCTAGTGGTCGGTGGAGGACTGCAGCCTCTAGTGGTCGGTGGAGGAACTGCAGCCTCTAGTGGTCGGTAGAGGAACCGCAGTCTCTAGTGGTCGGTAGAGGAACCGCAGCCTCTAGTGGTCGGTAGAGGAACTGCAGCCTCTAGTGGTCGGTAGAGGAACTGCAGCCTCTAGTGGTCGGTAGAGGAACTGCAGCCTCTAGCGGTCGGTGGAGGAACTGCAGCCTCTAGCGGTCGGTGGAGGAACCGCAGCCTCTAGTGGTCGGTAGAGGAACCGCAGTCCTCTAGCGGTCGGTAGAGGAACCGCAGCCTCTAGCGGTCGGTGGAGGAACTGCAGCCTCTAGTGGTCGGTGGAGGACTGCAGCCTCTAGTGGTCGGTGGAGGAACTGCAGCCTCTAGTGGTCGGTAGAGGAACCGCAGCCTCTAGTGGTCGGTAGAGGAACCGCAGCCTCTAGTGGTCGGTAGAGGAACTGCAGCCTCTAGTGGTCGGTAGAGGAACTGCAGCCTCTAGTGGTCGGTAGAGGAACTGCAGCCTCTAGTGGTCGGTAGAGGAACCGCAGTCTCTAGCGGTCGGTAGAGGAACCGCAGCCTCTAGCGGTCGGTGGAGGAACTGCAGCCTCTAGTGGTCCATAGAGGAACCGCAGCCTCTAGTGGTCGGTGGAGGAACCGCAGCCTCTAGTGGTCGGTAGAGGAACCGCAGTCTCTAGCGGTCGGTAGAGGAACCGCAGCCTCTAGCGGTCGGTGGAGGAACTGCAGCCTCTAGTGGTCCATAGAGGAACCGCAGCCTCTAGTGGTCGGTGGAGGAACCGCAGCCTCTAGTGGTCGGTAGAGGAACTGCAGCCTCTAGCGGTCGGTAGAGGAACAGTAGCCTCTAGTGGTCGGTAGAGGAACCGCAGCCTCTAGTGGTCGGTAGAGGAACTGCAGCCTCTAGTGGTCGGTAGAGGAACTGCAGCCTCTAGTGGTCGGTAGAGGAACTGCAGCCTCTAGCGGTTGGTAGAGGAACTGCAGTCTCTAGCGGTCGGTAGAGGAACTGCAGTCTCTAGTGGTCGGTAGAGGAACTGCAGCCTCTAGCGGTTGGTAGAGGAACTGCAGCCTCTAGCGGTCGGTAGAGGAACTGCAGCCTCTAGTGGTCGGTAGAGGAACTGCAGCCTCTAGCGGTCGGTGGAGGAACTGCAGCCTCTAGTGGTCGGTGGAGGACTGCAGCCTCTAGTGGTCGGTGGAGGAACTGCAGCCTCTAGTGGTCGGTAGAGGAACCGCAGCCTCTAGTGGTCGGTAGAGGAACCGCAGCCTCTAGTGGTCGGTAGAGGAACTGCAGCCTCTAGTGGTCGGTAGAGGAACTGCAGCCTCTAGTGGTCGGTAGAGGAACTGCAGCCTCTAGCGGTCGGTGGAGGAACTGCAGCCTCTAGTGGTCGGTAGAGGAACCGCAGTCTCTAGCGGTCGGTAGAGGAACCGCAGTCTCTAGCGGAACTGCAGCCTCTAGTGGTCTGTAGAGGAACCGCAGCCTCTAGTGGTCGGTGGAGGAACTGCAGCCTCTAGTGGTCGGTAGAGGAACCGCAGTCTCTAGCGGTCGGTAGAGGAACCGCAGCCTCTAGCGGTCGGTGGAGGAACTGCAGCCTCTAGTGGTCGGTAGAGGAACCGCAGCCTCTAGTGGTCGGTAGAGGAACCGCAGCCTCTAGTGGTCGGTAGAGGAACTGCAGCCTCTAGCGGTCGGTAGAGGAACTGCAGCCTCTAGTGGTCGGTAGAGGAACTGCAGCCTCTAGTGGTCGGTAGAGGAACTGCAGCCTCTAGCGGTCGGTAGAGGAACTGCAGCCTCTAGTGGTCGGTAGAGGAACTGCAGCCTCTAGCGGTCGGTAGAGGAACTGCAGCCTCTAGCGGTCGGTAGAGGAACTGCAGCCTCTAGTGGTCGGTAGAGGAACTGCAGCCTCTAGTGGTCAGTAGAGGAACTGCAGCCTCTAGTGGTCGGTAGAGGAACTGCAGCCTCTAGTGGTCGGTAGAGGAACTGCAGCCTTCTACAGTTCTGGCCCAGCTTCAGTCCAGTTTCTGGGATTTTGGCTTTTGAACGTTACCAGAAGCTTCTAAACTGATTCTTCAGAAACATGAGTCACATCTGGATGACGCTGGTTGTTTTTAAGAGCTTTTATTGCTTTTTCTGGACCACATCTTCTTTTTTTAACATCTCATGACCTTTGACCTGTTCCTCTGCTGCAGCTGGATCCTGGATGGTTCCATCAGACCTTCACCAACACTGATCAGCTCCAGTTATCCGTCTAAACCTCTCAGATGGACTCTGGTCTCCCTGAAGTTGTCCTGATCAGACATGTGGTCTCTGTCCTCCAGAGGAGACTGAGGAAGTTCGGAGCTCCTGCAGGTCCTCAGGTGTATCTGCAGGTGTACCGGCAGGTGCACCTGCAGGTGTACCTCATCAGCTCATCTCTAACCTCAGTTCTCCATCATGGAGCTGCTCTCAGATCTAAACCTTCATCAAACAAACCAAACCAGACGGTAAAAACCAGAGAAGCAGCAGAACCGCTAGAAAACAGAAAGTTCTGGTTCCAGCAGTTCAGCGTCTCTGACGTTGACAGCGGCTGCTTCACCTCTGCTGTTGCCGTGGTTACAGGACAGTCTCGTCTCCACGGTGGTAGAGGAAGAATAAAACCTCTGATCTTCTGCCAGTTTGTTGAGACTCAAACCTGCTCGTCTTCATCACTGCTGAAGCTCAGAGACGTCAAAGACGCAGAGACTCAGAGACTCAGAGACTCAGAGACGTCAAAGACGCAGGGACGCAGGGACGCAGGGACGCAGAGACTCAGAGACTCAGAGACGCAGAGACTCAGACGTCAAAGATGCAGAGACGTCAAAGACGCAGAGACGCAGAGACGTCAAAGACACAGAGACTCAGACGTCAAAGATGCAGAGACGTCAAAGACACAGAGACTCAGAGACGTCAAAGACACAGAGACTCAGAGACTCAGAGACGTCAAAGACACAGAGACTCAGAGACGCAGAGACGTCAAAGACACAGAGACTCAGAGACGCAGAGACTCAGAGACGCAGAGACTCAGAGACGTCAAAGACACAGAGACTCAGAGACGTCAAAGACACAGAGACCAGAGACGTCAAGACACAGACATCAGACTCAGAGACTCAAGACAGACAGAGACTCAACGTCAAAGACACAGAGACTCAGAGACGTCAAAGACAGAGACTCAGAGACAGACACAGACACAGAGACTCAGAGACGTCAAAGACACAGAGACTCAGAGACGTCAAAGACACAGAGACTCAGAGACGTCAAAGACACAGAGACTCAGAGACGCAGAGACTCAGAGACATCAAAGACGCAGAGACTCAGAGACGTCAAAGACACAGAGACTCAGAGACGCAGAGACGTCAAAGACGCAGAGACTCAGAGACGCAGAGACGTCAAAGACACAGAGACTCAGAGACGCAGAGACTCAGAGACATCAAAGACGCAGAGACTCAGAGACGTCAAAGACACAGAGACTCAGAGACGTCAAAGACACAGAGACTCAGAGACGCAGAGACGTCAAAGACGCAGAGATTCAGAGATGCAGAAACTCAGAGACGTCAAAGACGCAGAGACTCAGAGACTCAGAGACTCAGAGACGTCAAAGACACAGAGACGCAGAGACTCAGACGTCAAAGACGCAGAGACTCAGAGACGTCAGAGACGTCAAGACGTCAGAGACGCAGAGACTCAGAGACATCAAGACAGAGACTCAAAGACGCAGAGACTCAGAGACGTCAAAGACGCAGAGATTCAGAGACGTCAGAGACTCAGAGACGTCAAAGACGCAGAGACTTGGAGACGTCAAAGACGCAGAGACTCAGAATCTCAGAGACGCAGAGACGTCAAAGACGCAGAGACGTCAAAGACGCAGAGACTCAGAGACGCAGAGACTCAGAGACGTCAAAGACGCAGAGATTCAGAGACGCAGAGACTCAGAGACGTCAAAGACGCAGAGACTCAGAGACGCAGAGACTCAGAGACGTCAAAGATGCAGAGACGTTAAAGACGCAGAGACGCAGAGACTCAGAGACGTCACAGACGCAGAGATTCAGAGACGCAGAAACTCAGAGACGTCAAAGACGCAGAGACTCAGAGACTCAGAGACTCAGAGACGTCAAAGACACAGAGACGCAGAGACTCAGACATCAAAGACGCAGAGACTCAGAGACGTCAAAGACGCAGAGACTCAGAGACGTCAAAGACGCAGAGACTCAGAGACGTCAAAGACGCAGAGATTCAGAGACGTCAGAGACTCAGAGACGTCAAAGACGCAGAGACTTGGAGACGTCAAAGACGCAGAGACTCAGAATCTCAGAGACGCAGAGACGTCAAAGACGAGAGACGTCAAAGACGCAGAGACTCAGAGACGCAGAGACTCAGAGACGTCAAAGACGCAGAGACTCAGAGACGCAGAGACTCAGAGACGTCAAAGACGCAGAGACTCAGACGTCAGAGACGCAGAGACTCAGAGACGTCAAAGACGTCAGAGACGCAGAGACTCAGACGCAGAGAGAGAGCAGACTCAGAGACTCAGAGACGTCAAAGACGCAGAGACTCAGAGACGTCAAAGACGCAGAGACTCAGAGACGTCAAAGACGCAGAGACTCAGAATCTCAGAGACGCAGAGACGTCAAAGACGCAGAGACTCAGACGTCAAAGACGCAGAGACGTCAAAGACACAGAGACTCAGACGTCAAAGATGCAGAGACGTCAAAGACACAGAGACTCAGAGACGTCAAAGACACAGAGACTCAGAGACGCAGAGACGTCAAAGACACAGAGACTCAGAGACGCAGAGACTCAGAGACGCAGAGACTCAGAGACGTCAAAGACACAGAGACTCAGAGACTCAGAGACGTCAAAGACACAGAGACTCAGAGACGCAGAGACGTCAAAGACACAGAGACTCAGAGACGTCAAAGACACAGAGACGCAGAGACGTCAAAGACACAGAGACTCAGAGACGTCAAAGACACAGAGACTCAGACGTCAAAGATGCAGAGACGTCAAAGACACAGAGACTCAGAGACGTCAAAGACACAGAGACTCAGAGACGTCAAAGACACAGAGACTCAGAGACGCAGAGACGTCAAAGACACAGAGACTCAGAGACGCAGAGACTCAGAGACATCAAAGACGCAGAGACTCAGAGAGACTCAGAGACAAAGAGACACAGAGACTCAGAGACGCAGAGACGTCAAAGACGTCAGAGACTCAGAGACGCAGAGACGTCAAAGACACAGAGACTCAGAGACGCAGAGACTCAGAGACATCAAGACAAGACGCAGAGACTCAGAGACGTCAAAGACACAGAGACTCAGAGACGTCAAGACACAGAGACTCAGAGACAGAGAGACGTCAAAGACGCAGAGATTCAGAGACTCAGAGAACTCAGAGACGTCAAAGACGCAGAGACTCAGAGACTCAGAGACTCAGAGACGTCAAAGACACAGAGACGCAGAGACTCAGACGTCAAAGACACAGAGACTCAGAGACGTCAAAGACGCAGAGACTCAGAGACGTCAAAGACGCAGAGACTCAGAGACATCAAAGACGCAGAGACTCAAAGACGCAGAGACTCAGAGACGTCAAAGACGCAGAGATTCAGAGACGTCAGAGACTCAGAGACGTCAAAGACGCAGAGACTTGGAGACGTCAAAGACGCAGAGACTCAGAATCTCAGAGACGCAGACGAAGACGCAGAGACGTCAAAGACGCAGAGAGACTCAGAGACGCAGAGACTCAGAGACGTCAAAGACGCAGAGATTCAGAGACGCAGAGACTCAGAGACGTCAAAGACGCAGAGACTCAGAGACGCAGAGACTCAGAGACGTCAAAGATGCAGAGACGTTAAAGACGCAGAGACGCAGAGACTCAGAGACGTCACAGACGCAGAGATTCAGAGACGCAGAAACTCAGAGACGTCAAAGACGCAGAGACTCAGAGACTCAGAGACTCAGAGACGTCAAAGACACAGAGACGCAGAGACTCAGACGTCAAAGACGCAGAGACTCAGAGACGTCAAAGACGCAGAGACTCAGAGACGTCAAAGACGCAGAGACTCAGAGACGTCAAAGACGCAGAGATTCAGAGACGTCAGAGACTCAGAGACGTCAAAGACGCAGAGACTTGGAGACGTCAAAGACGCAGAGACTCAGAATCTCAGAGACGCAGAGACGTCAAAGACGCAGAGACGTCAAAGACGCAGAGACTCAGAGACGCAGAGACTCAGAGACGTCAAAGACGCAGAGATTCAGAGACGCAGAGACTCAGAGACGTCAAAGACGCAGAGACTCAGACGTCAAAGACGCAGAGACTCAGAGACGTCAAAGACGCAGAGACTCAGAGACGCAGAGACTCAGAGACGTCAAAGATGCAGAGACATTAAAGACGCAGAGACGCAGAGACTCAGAGACGTCAAAGACGCAGAGACTCAGAGACGTCAAAGACGCAGAGACTCAGAATCTCAGAGACGCAGAGACGTCAAAGACGCAGAGACTCAGACGTCAAAGACGCAGAGACTCAGAGACGTCAAAGACACAGAGACTCAGAGACGCAGAGACTCAGAGACGTCAAAGACTCAGAGACGTCAAAGACGCAGAGACTCAGAGACGTCAAAGACGCAGAGACTCAGAGACGTCAAAGACACAGAGACTCAGAGACTCAGAGACTCATCCTGCTTTTATGGTCCTCTGTCAGTTTTTCCTGGACTCACTGGAGCTCAGCGGACAAAGACCAGAAAAGACAGTCCTGTGTGTCAGACCAGAGCTCAGGGTGGGACACCCGTCTGGAGGGTGGGACACTAGTCTCCAGGGTGGGACACCCGTCTCCAGGGTCTGGCCTGGACGGGGCAGCTCATCCTGGTGAGTCAGGACCTGACACCAGTCCAGTTCTGGAGGTCACTGGTCCCTGAGGTCTTTGTTCCAGATGTTACGTCTCTGAATAACTGTCCTCCATCTCAGCGTGTCTGAGACAAAGATGTCCTGATATCAGTTTTCTGGAAGTTTCTGACTCAACCAGAGAAGAAGACGTTGTTGGTTTTATCTCAGCTGTCGTCTCAGATGGTTTCACTTCTGTTTATCTGATTGTTCCAACGTCTGCAGGAGACATTCAGATGTTCTACTGTCAGCTCAGAGGACACCAGGAGACATTCATGGACACGAGGAGACATTCATGGACATGAGAAGACATTCATGGACATGAGACATTCACGGGGACAAGGAGACACTCATGGACATGAGACATTCATGGACACGAGGAGACATTCATGGACATGAGACATTCATGGACATGAGACATTCATGGGGACAAGGAAATACTCATGTACATGAGACATTCATGGGGACAAGGAGACATTCATGGACATGAGGAGACATTCATGGACATGAGGAGACATTCATGGACATGAGATATTCATGGGGACAAGGAGACACTCATGGACATGAGACATTCATGGGGACGAGGAGACATTCATGGACACGAGGAGACATTCATGGACATGAGACATTCACGGGGACAAGGAGACACTCGTGGACATGAGACATTCATGGGGACGAGGAGACATTCATGAGGACGAGGAGACATTCATGGACATGAGGAGACATTCACGGGGACGAGGAGACATTCATGGACACGAGGAGACATTCATGGACATGAGACATTCACGGGGACAAGGAGACACTCGTGGACATGAGACATTCATGGGGACGAGGAGACATTCATGGGGACGAGGAGACATTCATGGACATGAGGAGACATTCATGGGGACGAGGAGACATTCATGGGGACGAGGAGACATTCATGGACATGAGGAGGACCTGAAACCAGCTGGACCTGAAGGATTCTGTTTAATCTAATTTATGAATAAACAGAAATAAATGAAGTTAGATGAGAAACAGAAAAACAAAAGTCTCAAATGTTGTAAATTATTAAAAAAAAAAAAAAAGTCATGACCTGATGTCAAAAAGTTATTTTACTAAATTTATAATTTTATGGTCAAATATGGTTCCAGAAGGTCCAGTTTTATAACATTTATGATTTTGATGCAACAAAATGTTACTTTCTGACAAGAAAAGTTGTGATTTAAATAAAAATCTTTAGAGTTTTTGTTTTTCTAGAAATAAAAGAGTTTGGAACGAAACAGATGTTTTATTCTAATTAAGTCTCAGCTGAGGAGCGACTGGATCCGTTTAGGACTCCACAGTCCTGGTTCTTCAGAAGCCTGTGATTCACCTCTGCAGCACACCTGGAAGCACCTGGAAACACCTGGAAGCACCTGGAAGCACCTGGAAACACCTGGAAGCACCTGGAAACACCTGGAAACACCTGGAAGCACCTGGAAGCACCTGGAAACACCTGGAAGCACCTGGAAGCACCTGGAAGCACCTGGAAACACCTGGAAACACCTGTCTGCAGGTGTTCTGCATCCACACACAACACAGGGACGGTTCCCGGGACCAGACACACCCGGACAGACCCGAAAAGACCTGAACGGACCCGGACAGACCAGACAGACCCGGACAGACCTGGACGGACCAGACAGACCCGGACGGACCAGACACACCCGGACAGACCCGGACGGACCAGACACACCCGGACAGACCCGGACGGACCAGACAGACCCGAACAGACCTGGACGGACCTGGACGGACCAGACAGACCTGGACAGACCCGGACAGACCCGGACAGACCCAAACAGACCCGGTCAGACCCGGATGGACCCGGATGGACCCGGACAGACCAGACAGACCCGGACAGACCAGACAGACCTGGACAGACCAGGACGGACCCGAACAGACCCAAACAGACCCAAACAGACCCGGTCAGACCCAAACAGACCCGGTCAGACCCAAACAGACCCAAACAGACCCGGACAGACCCAAACAGACCCGGATGGACCAGACAGACCCAGACAAACCTGAACAGACCCGAACAGACCCGGACAGACCCGGATGGACCAGACAGACCCGGACAGACCAGACAAACCCGAACAGACCCGGTCAGACCCGGACAGACCCGGTCAGACCCAGACAAACCTGAACAGACCCGAACAGACCCGGACAGACCCAGACAAACCTGAACAGACCCGAACAGACCCGGACAGACCCGAACAGACCCAAACAGACCCGGTCAGACCCGGATGGACCCGGATGGACCCGGACAGACCAGACAGACCCGGACAGACCAGACAGACCTGGACAGACCAGGACGGACCCGAACAGACCCAAACAGACCCAAACAGACCCGGTCAGACCCAAACAGACCCGAACAGACCCGGACAGACCTAGACAGACCAGACAGACCCGACCAGACCCGAACAGACCCGAACAGACCCAAACAGACCCGGTCAGACCCGGTCAGACCCGGTCAGACCCAAACAGACCCGGTCAGACCCAAAAAGACCCGAACAGACCCAAACAGACCCGGTCAGACCCGAACAGACCCGGTCAGACCCAAACAGACCCAAACAGACCCGGACAGACCCAAACAAACCCGGTCAGACCCGAACAGACCCGGTCAGACCCGGATGGACCCGGTCAGACCCAAACAGACCCAAACAGACCCGGACAGACCCGAACAGACCCGAACAGACCAGACAGACCCGGTCAGACCCGAACAGACCCAACCCTCCACCGCCGTCCGGACGCTTTCCTCTTCTGTCGGACTGGAAAAGCCGGACTGACCTGCTGCGCCCCGACGACCGGGAGGACCGGGAGAACCGGGCTGAGGCTTCTAGCGGCTCTGCTCCGGTCAGACTCGGTCCAGGACTCGGTCCGGAACTCGGTCCGGGACCGACCCGCAGTCACACAAACTCCCAGGTGACTCAAAGTGGATCCGCTGGAAACGGCTGATCACCGAGGAGCGCGGCGGGCGGAGGAGCGGCGGGGAGGCGCTGAGCGGGAAGTTTGTGGTCAGAACCCCGCAGGAGCAGCTCCGGTTCGGTCTGAGGGACGTTTACCTCCGAACCAAAATCCCAGAACAAACGACCCGAACCCGAGTCCTCGCGCGCGTCGAGTCTTACCCCTGATGTAGCTGGATCTGGTCTCATCCAGCAGACTGGACGCGGAGATCCCCATGACGCGGCCGACGGCGGAGGATCCACAGGTAGACTCAGTCCTCAGGTAGGCGTCACATCGATCTGCATCGGAGGAGGGCGTGGCCCCTCCCTCTCCTCCTCCTCCCCCCCCTCCCTCTCCTCCCTCCTCCCCCCCCCTCCTCCTCCTCCGGTGACGCGCAGCCACAAACCAGCTCTTTCTGTTCCCAAACGGGCCTGATGATGTGTGAGCTGGAATGACGTCATCCATCTGACTGACCCAGAAAACCTCAGTAAACTCTGAAGTTACAAACCGACATTTCCAGAAAAGTTGGGACTGAAGCGTAACTCTGTGTTTATTTCTTTTTAAAGTAGCCTCAGTCAGCGGGGCGTTTCCAGCTGTCTGTGCAGGTTTTTTATTTTTAATTTTTAGGACCTTTTATGTTGTAAAACTGTTCTGGGAGTCTGGGATGTCAGACTGTATTTCACTCTGGGTCACATCAGCTTTACAGCCTCCATAAAAGGCAGGTACCTGCACAGGTAGAGTCCAGGTGCTGCTCAGACTCCTCCCCCTCTGACCCCCGACCTTTCAGACTGTAGAGCAGCTGTTTCACCAGCAGGGGGAGCAGTCTGATAACACACAGCTGCAACTTTCCAAGAGTCTGAGGGTTTGATATTATTATTATTATTATTATTATTATTATTACTATTATAATTATTATTCATTAGGATTATTACCATTATTTTTTATTCAGTTATTATTAGCATTAGGAGGATTATTAATATTAGGAGGATTATCAGCATCAATATCATCATCATCATCCTTATTATTATTATTATCATTATTATCATCGTCATCATCATCATCATCATCATCATCATCATCATCATCATTATCATTAGGATTATTATTATTTTTATTCATTATTAGGATTACCATTATTATTATTCTTTATTAATTATTATTATAGCATCATCACCATCATCATCATCAGCATCATCCTTATTATTAGGATTATTATTTTAGGAGCATCTTATCATTATTAGGATTAGGAGGATTATTATTATTATTATTACCATTAGGATTTTTTTTTTTATTCATTATTATTATTATAATTTATCATTAATATTATTATTATCATCATCAATATCATCATCATCATCCTTATTATTATTATTATCATTATTATCATCATCATCATCATCATCATTATCATTATCATTCTTATTTTTATTCATTATTATTTTACCATTTTTATTATTTTTTATTAATTATTTTTATTATTATTACCATTATTATTATTTTTTATTCATTATTATTATTATTATTATTATTATTATTATTATTATTATTATCATCTTTATCATTATTATTATTATTATTATTATTCATTAAAGCTGTAATTTAAGCTCTGAGCTCCTCAGACTAACCTGCTGAGATCGGTTTCATGTCTCTGCTGGTTCTGTTCAGGGTTCTGCTGGACTCGTTGCTTTTTTCTGTCGTCCTAAATCTCAGTTTATTTTCCTTCATCTGGTTCTTCTCTCTGTCATCTATTTGCATTTCTTTGTGCTCCTTTAGCGTTAAGGTGATTCCTGTCAGACAGGTGAATTCTTCGACCTGTTGTCGGTGTGGAACCGGTTCTGCTGGGCCTCCTCTGGAGAACCTGTGAGGTTGACCCCGTAGCTCTGCTGCCCCCTGGTGGCTGCAGAAGCTCCACGTATCTGCAGAAATGACCCAGAAGGTCCAACAGTTTCATACATGGAGCTGAAGTCACTCAGTCTTTACATGTGATTCTCTCATTTTAGCTTTAAAGAGAGAAATCTGGGGAAGAAATATCAGTTTGACCCAAAACAGGTTCAAGAACAGATGTTTCTGGAGGCAGATGTTCAAGACAGGAAGAAATAGCAGAGATACGACTAATTTAATCATATAAAACCTGATTTAATCCAGATAAATGATTTAAACCTGATTTAATCCAGATAAATCATGTAAAACCTGATTTAATCCAGATAAATTATGTAAAACCTGATTTAATCCAGATAAATGATATAAAACCTGATTTAATCCAGATACATGATGTAAAACCTGATTTAATCCAGATAGATGATATAAAATCTGATTTAATACAGATAAATGATTTAAAACCTTATTTAATCAAGATAAATGTAAAAACCTGATTTAATCCAGATAAATGATGTAAAACCTGATTTAATCCAGATAAATGATTTAAAACCTGATTTAATCCAGATAAATGTAAAAACCTGATTTGATCCAGATAGATGATTTAAAACCTGATTTAATCCAGATAAATGATGTAAAACCTGATTTAATCCAGATTAATGATTTAAAACCTGATTTAATCCAGATAAATGTAAAAACCTGATTTGATCCAGATAGATGATTTAAAACCTGATTTAATCCAGATAAATGATTTAAAACCTGATTTAATCCAGATAAATGTAAAAACCTGATTTGATCCAGATAGATGATTTAAAACCTGATTTAATCCAGATAAATAATGTAAAACCTGATTTAATCAAGATAAATGATATAAAACCTGATTTAATCCATATAAATGATGTAAAACCTGATTTAATCCAGATTAATGATTTAAAACCTGATTTAATCCAGATAAATGTAAAACCTGATTTAATCCAGAAAAATTATTTAAAACCTGATTTAATCCAGATAAATGTAAAAACCTGATTTAATCAGATAAATGATGCAAAACCTGATTTAATCCAGACAAATGATGTTAAACCTGATTTAATCCAGATAAATTATATAAAACCTGCTTTAATCCAGATAAATTATGTTAAACCTGATTTAATCTAGATAAATGTTAAACCTGAATTAATCCAGATAAATTATGTAAAACCTGATTTAATCCAGTTGAAGAGCTCATTGTTCTAGTTTCTCGCTTATTTTTCAGATATTTCTCAGATTTTTGAAAAAAATATTTTATGAGCATCATTTTGTTAATAAATCAAGACTTTTAATTTAAGATAATTTGTATTTAACGTAAAATCAGAACGTTTTGCTGTAAATCTGAAAAAAGCTCTTAAAATCTTTTTTTTTTAAAAAAGCAAATTGTCTGCATAAAATGTAAAATTCTGTAAAACTTCAGCTTTTTGTCATAAAATTCTGACTTAAATCCTGAAATAAAAGTGTTCGTTCTAAAATCCTGAATTTCACAAAATCACAACTTTATCATTTGTCTTAAAACTTTAGAAAATCACAACTTTGTATCTTTTTTATGTCATTTTCTTTGTCAATTTTTTTTTAAAAAGTTTTGTTAAATTGTGAGTTCTGTTATAAAATGATGTAATCACAACTTTCTCTTGGAGAATTTGGACTTCTGCTGAATTGTAACAAAATAATTTTTGATCAGATTTTGCAGCATTAAAACTTTTTTGAAGTTAATTTTTCCAAAACCTAAAATTTCACTGAATCAGCTCTTTGCTGTAAAATGACAACTTAAAATTTATAGAATTAACTATTTTTGTTAAATTTCCGCACATTTGTTTTCAAACTGCAGCTTTTTAAAATAAAGTTTTGTCCTAAAATCTCAAATGTTTCAACATCTAGACGTCTCAAGGGCAAACAGATGTCTGACTGCTGGACACCTGGACACCTGTCCATCTGAAGGGGGAGGAGCCTGGAGGGGGAGGGGCCTGAGCACCACCTGCAGCACCTGTGCAGGTTCCTGGTCCACAAACATCTGAACTATGAAACTAAAACCAGGATTATGACGACACGTTGATTTATTTCGTTAATTTCTTCTGAATGAAGTGACAAACGTTTAAAACGAGACTTCAGGTTTTACAGGAACATTTTTTTAATAAGACAAAAGGTTAAAACAGAGTCACAGAAAGCAAACGTCTCCAACACGGATCCTTCCAGAAGAATAAATAGCTGCTCATAAAAACTCGGGCTCGTGTGCCGTTCTGGTCCGGCTGCTCTCGTAGAACCGGGTCATCAGTGCAGGAAGGTCGGCAGGACGGCGGTTCACGGCGTTTTCTCCGTGCTCACGCTCGTCTGGGTGGCGGCGGCGTTGGTGCACGTGGGGACGCTGTACTTGCCGAGGACGGATTTGAACTGGTGCAGCGTGGCGTCGGTTCGGACCCCCGTCGGGTCGAAGTGGGTCCGGCTCACCCTGAAGCCGGCCTCCGTCAGGTACTGGAGGAACTTGTTCAGCCTGAGGAAGCAGGTGATCCAGAGACAGGTGAGAACAAACGTACCTGTATGCTGATGCAGCAGAGAGACGGACGTCAGGTTCAACTGAAATACTGCGGTGGCATCAACCTGCTGTACCCAACCCTGACCCCAACCCTGACCTGATTTAATCCAGATAAATCATGTTAAACCTGATTTAATCCAGATAAATCATGTTAAACCTGATTTAATCCAGATAAATTATGTTAAACCTGATTAATCCAAATGAATGTAAAACCTGATTTAATCCAGATAAATTATGTTAAACTTGATTAATCCAGATAAATTATGTTAAATCCGATTAATCCAAATGAATGTAAAATCTGATTTAATTCAGATAGATGATGTAAAACCTGATTTAATCCAGATAGATGATGTTAAACCTGATTTAATCCAGACAGATGATGTTAAACTTGATTTAATCCAGATAAATTATGTTAAACCTGATTTAATCCAAATGAATGTTAAACCTGATTTAATGCAGATAGATGATGTAAAACCTGATTTAATCCAGATAGATGATGTTAAACCTGATTTAATCCAGATAGATGATGTTAAACCTGATTTTTAGCATGTTTTAGCATGTTTGCACAACATTGCATTGTTTTTAATGTTTGTTTGTTACTTTTAGTGTTTTTAACATGAGCCTGTCAAAGACGAATTTCTGTCACTCGTGACAGACAATAAAGTTATATCAAAAAAAAAAAATCAAATTTAATCCAGATAGATTATGTAAAAACCTGATTTAATCCAGATAAATTATGTTAAACCTGATTTAATGCAGATACATGATGTAAAAACCTGATTTAATCCAGATAAATTATGTTAAACCTGATTTAATCCAAATGAATGTAAAACCTGATTTAATCCAGATAGATGATGTTAAACCTGATTCAATCCAGATAGATGATGTAAAAACCGATTCAATCCAGATAAATTATGTTAAATCTGATTTAATCCAAATGAATGTAAAACCTGATTTAATCCAGATAGATGATGTTAAACCTGATTTAATGCAGATAGATGATGTAAAACCTGATTTAATCCAGATAGATGATGTTAAACCTGATTTAATCCAGATATGTGATGTTAAACCTGATTTAATCCAGATAAATGATGTAAATCCTAATTGCTTCCATTATATATCTCTTTTTTATGGTCTTAATAATACCAACAACTTGGCATGGTCCCTGAAAGCCTATGCTCTCCGAGTTCCCCTTCAGGGGAACCTAACCTAACCCAACCCTGACCCTCCTTCCTCTACAGATTTAATTTAATGACGCAGATCATTAACTGTCAAACACAAACTCAGACTTGATGACTGAATCTTAAATTTCTCAGTTTGTTTCTGATCTATTTATATTTCCAAAACTACTTCAAATTAGCATCAGAGCAAAGATGTGACGTCAGCAGCTGAGCTATAAGAGGATCTGCTGAGGTTCTGCCGAGGTTCTGCTGAGGTTCTGCTGAGGCGGTCCCGGACTCACTTGGGCATGTTCATGCCTCGGATGCTGTGGCGGTGGATGCTGTAGTAGAAGGGCGGGTGCTCCAGAGACGCGTCGGGCCTCAGCTTCTTCACCACGTTCCCAGAATCCTCGCCGCTCTTCCTCTTCCCTGCAGGAACAGAGACGTCACATCTGGACAGGAAGCCATGAAGCCTGCAGCTACCAGGACACGGTGCTGATAAAAACACACCAACTCTGAATCAAAGGGTTGTTTTAGGGCTGGGCAAGTTAACGCGTTATTACCGCATTAAAAGTTCAGGTAGCAATATAATTTATATTCTGTCTAAACCAAACGTTTGTGGTCATTCGTCCATGTTCCATCAGATCTGCTCCATGTGTTCACTGTCCTGCTGTTCTCTAGCTGGTTACTGCAGTGCGGCTCCATCTAGTGGCTCAGATGTGTAATGACAACAGAAAGTCCAGTCCTCCATTATTAAACTAATTCAGTCCTGTGGCCTGTTTTTTAATTTCGTATTGTTGATCCAAGTCAAAAATTGAAATATATATAAAAAAACTGGCATTTTTTTTCTTCATTTTTTTGTGTTAAAATAAATAAAATAATAAATAAAATGTCACTTTTTAACTTTTAAATTTTTGATTGGCAATTGAAAATGGAAAGAATGAATGATACACGGATTGATAAAGTTTCTGAACTTTAACATGGACATTTTCATTTTAAAGTTCTCCCAGACGGAGGATTCAACAGAAACAAGGTTATTTGTAACAACTGACAAGTTGAACTCCCCGTTAAAAGTTTCTGCTGTTACCTCAGAAATTAATGTTTTAATGTTCTGATTGTGCTGAGACACAATCATTTTTAGATTTTGTTTGTAGACTTTTTTTTTTATTCTTTATAAAACAGGATGACATTAATGCCCTGGCAGTGGCAGCTTTATTTTATTTTACATTTTTTTAAGATGAGATTTACACTAAATATGTGTTACTGACAAGCGCTGATGTTAAAAGTGTTTGAACAACAAATGTTATGACACTTTAGTTCATATGGCAGCAGAACATTTAAATAAAAGTGACCTTTACACTACTTTTGAATTCATTATTTGATTTTCTGTATAAAATGTGATTAATCGTGATTAATCAGGGAAATAATGCGATTAATCGTGATTAAAATTTTAATCGTTGCCCAGCCCTAGTTTTTTTATTTAAAGATGAACGTTAAACCTGAATTTTCTCTGCTAACAGTGGGAACAGAGCAACGCCGCCCCCTGCAGGACCTGGATGGACCTGCATCTGCTCCGATAAAGACGTTGGTCACTTTCCTTTAATTCTTCATATTTCAACCTTTGTTAAACTATTTTGTTCCCGTTTTAGTTCAGCTGACCAACATCTGTGTCCTCAGAGACAATCTGACACAAACGTTGACACTGACCGGTCTGATCAGCAGCCGCCTCGTCTCCGCTCTGCAGCGTCCTGATGACGACTCCACACTCCACTGCAAAGAGACAGTGAGACGGTCCATCAGTAAGACAGAGGCTTCAGTGAGACGGTCCATCAGTGATCCATCAGTGAGACGGTCCATCAGTGAGACATCAGTGAGACGGTCCATCAGTGAGACGGTCCATCAGTGAGACAGAGTCCATCAGTGAGACAGTCCATCAGTGAGACAGAGGCTTCAGTGAGACGGTCCATCAGTGAGACGGACCGTCTACAGACCTGTTATCACCCCAAAGATGCTCCACAGCTGGTTCATGTTCCAGGTCCAGGACAACTGGGGCCCAGCCGGGACCAGGACCTCCACTGGGACCTGGACCCACCCCCCCAGGACCAGGACCAGGACCATGACCCCTCCCACTGGGACCAGGAACCCCACCGGGACCCTCCACTGGGACCTGGACCCACCCCAACAGTGACTCGAGGTGTCCAGAACGTTTGGAGGGACATTTTTATTCTCTTTCCCAAACCCAAGTTTTTCTACTAAACGGTTAATTCAATCATTTAATAAAGTAAACTTACAGTGGAGTAAATGTAGGTGTGTTTTGTAACTTTCCCCACGTTCAGTTGTGGACAGACACATAACTGAACTAGAGGTCTTCGGAACAACCCGACAACCCGAGGTTCCGACCCGACCCGAATCGGGTCTCGGGTCCATTCAAAAGACGTGACTCCAGGGTTCGGGTCAGAATCGGTACAGTTAGTCTCGGGTCCGGTCGGTGCTCTCTGACAGGCTGGGTCCACGTTTACTCCAGAGAGGTAAAGATATTAGCGGTGGCAGCTAATGTCAGGACTCGGGGCAGTTTAATTAATTATTCATTAACGTGGCGTGTTTGTCATGAAACAACCGTGTTGCCGTAGCGTGTTATTAGCGTGTTATTAGCGGTTTGCCCGGCAGCTGTAAAGCACAACGGATCACCAACATGACAACGCTGGATGAGAGAACATATTCACCACACGTCCTGACCGGTGTAGGCTATTAGCATTAGCAGTTGCTACCAATAGCATCTGCTAATGCTAATAGCCCACACGTCCTGACCGGTGTAGGCTATTAGCATTAGCAGTTGCTACCAATAGCATCTGTATCCACAAAGAAA
Organism: Hirundichthys speculiger; assembly: GCA_018398805.1. Lineage (NCBI taxonomy): Eukaryota > Metazoa > Chordata > Actinopteri > Beloniformes > Exocoetidae > Hirundichthys > Hirundichthys speculiger. Next base: position 30,986 of record JAGFBZ010000066.1, on the reverse strand, counting down.
ATAACAACGTGGATTTATTGTTGTTTACATCACGTAGCCTATGTAGCAACTGAACCGGTAGAAGAAGACAACTTTAGGGAAGAAAATCAAGTTTTATTCAACGCTAGACAACTTTAACGTTAGCAACTATGGGCTGGATTGGCTCGGTTCTATTCAGGTAACTCGGTTCGGTTCGTGGTTGGACACTAAAGACTCAGGTCAGGTTGGTTCCGGGTCCAAATATTGCGGGTCTATTCGGGTTCAGACTCCCGAACTTATGATAATAGCTCAGGTTGGTTTCGGGTCGAATTTTCACAGGTCCATTCGGGTTCAGGTCCATGAAAGTGGACCCGTGAAGACCTCTAGACTGAACCCACACTGCATTTTTCCAGCGTTTGTTTTGGTTTGGGAAAGAGAATAAAAATATTCCTCCAAACGTTCTGGACACCTCGAGTCACTGTTGCAGAACTATTTTACCACGGCGTTACTCTAGTGTGATATAAATACTGATGACAGGCATCGGAAAAATAGAGAATTAACATTGTCCTTAATGGAGGAGCATCGAGAATGTCCGACCTAGCAACAGTAACTAGGGAGGGGGCGGTGCTTACCGAAAGGTCAATTTCATGACAGAATGTTTCCTTCTGAAAAAAGACTTAAAATGTAACTTATGCAAGCTGACTTATGCAAGTCAGTGGGCGTGTCAGTGGGCGTGCCCACATCAGGTCTGGTTCTGAGGTCCAACATCAGCGCCAGAACCAGGCGGTTCTGCCGTTACCTTGGTTGCTGAGGGCCGACGAGCCGTGGACCAGAGACTTGAGGGTGGTGCACTCGGACTCACAGATGAGAGTCTTGACGAGCGGCTGGATGTCGTCCATGCTGTGCTTCACGGCCGCAGACAGCATCCTCCTCAGGAAGCCCGTGTTGAACAGAGAACCGGACCTGCAGGGGAACCGGCACAAACTCAGAGCGGTCCAGAGGAGACGGAGATGTGACAGATGAGGACTGAGCGTTACCACAGAGGTCCCAGGTGCACCGCGGTCTTCCCCGGTAGGCTGCCATGACAGCTGCAGGGCAGCGTCTCTGCAGCGGGTAACAGCCAGACGGGCGGGAAGAAAGATTAGCTTTATTAAATAAATATCAACAACAGGAAGAAAGATTAGCTTTATTAAATAAATATCAACAACACGAATAAAGATTAGCTTTATAAAACTACTATCAACAACACGAATAAAGATTAGCTTTATAAAACTAATATTAACAACAGGAAGAAAGATTAGGTTTATAAAACTAATATTAACAACACGAATAAAGATTAGCTTTATAAAACTACTATTAACAACAGGAAGAAAGATTAGCTTTATTAAATAAATATCAACAACAGGAATAAAGATTAGCTTTATAAAACTAATATTAACAACAGGAATAAAGATTAGCTTTATTAAACTAATATTAACAACAGGAATAAAGATTAGTTTTATAAAATAAATATTAACAACAGGAATAAAGATTAGCTTTATTAAATAAATATCAACAACAGGAATAAAGATTAGCTTTATTAAATAAATATTAACAACAGGAATAAAGATAAGTTTTATTAAACTAATATTAACAACAGGAATAAAGATTAGCTTTATAAAACTAATATTAACAACAGGAATAAAGATTAGCTTTATTAAACTAATATTAACAACAGGAAGAAGGATTAGCTTTATAAAACTAATATTTACAACAGGAATAAAGATTAGCTTTATAAAACTAATATTAACAACAGGAAGAAAGATTAGCTTTATAAAACTAATATTAACAACAGGAATAAAGATTAGCTTTATTAAATAAATATCAACAACAGGAATAAAGATTAGCTTTATAAAACTAATATTAACAACAGGAATAAAGATTAGCTTTATTAAACTAATATTAACAACAGGAATAAAGATTAGTTTTATAAAATAAATATTAACAACAGGAATAAAGATTAGCTTTATTAAATAAATATCAACAACAGGAATAAAGATTAGCTTTATAAAACTAATATTAACAACAGGAAGAAGGATTAGCTTTATTAAATAAATATTAACAACAGGAATAAAGATTAGTTTTAGAAAACTAATATTAACAACAGGAATAAAGATTAGCTTTATAAAACTAATATTAACAACAGGAATAAAGATTAGGTTTATTAAATAAATATTAACAACAGGAATAAAGATTAGTTTTAGAAAACTAATATTAACAACAGGAATAAAGATTAGCTTTATTAAATAAATATTAACAACAGGAATAAAGATTAGTTTTAGAAAACTAATATTAACAACAGGAATAAAGATTAGGTTTATTAAATAAATATTAACAACAGGAATAAAGATTAGCTTTATAAAACTACTATCAACAACAGGAAGAAAGATTAGCTTTATAAAATAAATATTAACAACAGGAATAAAGATTAGGTTTATAAAACTAATATTAACAACACGAATAAAGATTAGGTTTATAAAACTAATATTAACAATGGTCAGAATTCGGTATCAAAGTTGATTCTGTATCAAAAAGGGAAAAAAAAATTTGATTTTTCAGTCAAATCTCAGTTTTTAGAACAAAAAGATCTCAAAGATCAACAATTTTGCAACAAAGTTTTCAGGAAAAAAAATTGTAAAATTAAAATATGATTTTTGCAACAAAGACATGATTGTTTGGACAAAAAGCTGTTTAACCAAAAGATTATAATTCAGGAAAAAGTTTAAAAAGTCACATTTAAGTCAGATTCGTGATTTTATGACAAAAACATATTTCAAAATCACAGCAGACAGAATGAAGCGGTGGCCCGGATGTGTACGGAGCCCCGTTTGGGTCATAATTCAATGAATAAATGAGTCTATTATTATGAAATACAGGTGTTTATTATTATGAAATATTTCCTATTATTATTATAATGGTTTTGTTTTTCATAAGAATGATTTGTGTGTCAATCACAGCAGAGAGGGCGGAGCCATTTATGTGATTGGCTGCTCTTTCATTCAAGCATAAGCAACAGAACAGTGAATCGTCAAATCGGGTCAAAATAGTATCGCCCGATAAATTATTATTTTCGATATTGTCTGCTAACCTGGTCAAGGTTTCCCGTAGCTCAGTCCAAGCTAGCATAGCTACAATCGGACTAGGAGCGCACCTTGATGATGTCACGGCCCGCTGCTAACGGGACCTCACGGCCAAAACTAGTCGATGTCAGAGCGTACAATGGAGAAGGATCAGCCAATGAGCGTGCAGGTCAACCACTGGTCCCCGCCCACTGGCAAAATGTCATTATTATGTAAAAACTCATTCTTAGATTTAAAAAAAAGCTACTCTGAAATAAACTATTATGCAATAAACTAAGATTAAATAGTAATAAAAATATAATTTTTTTTCATAATAATGGGAAATATTTCATAATAATGGATACGTATTTCATAATAATAAACGCCTGTATTTCATAATAATAGACTCATTTATTCATTGAATTATGACCCAAATGGGTCTCCATAGATGTGGCCCGCTTGGTCTCCACTCATTAACTAACTCATTAAATCTAAATGCCCCCATGTGGTCAGAAGTGGTATTATTACATAAGGTGGCTTTAACAACCAGCTGAGCCCCCACCAGTCGGTCCCAGATGTTTCTACCAGAACATCTACGCGGTTAACTGGGCAGCTCACCGTCCGCCATGTTTCCCAGTTTGAGGAAGACTCTCTCCTCGCACCACTGGCAGTGGACCAGCTTCCGCAGCTTCTTGGCCGACTCGTCCGCCTGCGACGGACCTCTGAGGACCCTCACCACCACCAGCACGAAGTGCTCCAGCGCCACCGCCAGCAGCACCTCGATGCCTTTGTTGCAGCGCGCCGCCGCCCTGCAGCAGACGGGCAGGAGGCGTCAGTTAAGATCGCGTCACGGCGAGCCGAGGGAGGTTCGGAGGGGGCGGAGCCTACCTGGCCACCGTGGCCACCACCATGCGCGCGGCCAGCTCCTTGTAGTACTCGGTGCGGACGATGTGGCAGCCGTAGTGGCGCAGGGTGACGTTGGGCGACTTGGCGTAGAGCGAGCCCGTGTCCGTGGACGTCACCGAGATGATTCCCAGGTTCCGGACGTTCCTGAAGGCGGCGTCCAGGTAGTTCACGGCCGTGCCGAAGGGATCCAGGTGACTGGTTTCAACAGAGACGACAGAAACAGGAACAGCGTAAGCTACAGTCCTGTCCAGGGGTGAGTTTTGGCAAGGACCTCGCAATACGATATGTATCATGATACTTGGGTCACGATACGATATCATCGCGATATATTGCGATATTCTACCCAGTTAATATCAAAATTAAAAGTAGAGATGAAAAATCAAGTTGCTGTATATGTTCATCAGATGATATTGATCATTCAGAGGACAAATTGAGTCAAAACTATTCGATATTAGCTGAAAAATCAATATTATACTGGGCGGCCGAAAATCGCGATATATCGTCGTGTCTCTTTAAATCGTCTTCTTTTAAAAACAGATCTGACGTTGTTGTTCAACGTCATTAAAACAAAGAGGAAGAAAGTAAAAGCAGGTGGGCGACCGTAAGGGGTTAGCCCTGACGCTAGTCAGCTGTGTGTGTTAACACAATGCCAGGAGGGAACGACATCAGCAACGCTCTCTTGAAGCCTGGACCTCATGAGAGGAGCTGTTTCTGTGTGCTTACATGTAGTCAAACGGCCGCAGGTGCATGATGACGTTGGCGTCCATCTTGGCGACCTCCACCGCAGCGACGGGCGCCGTCTCGCCGTCGGCCCCTCGAGAGCCTCGCGGGCTTCCGTCCGCCCGGATGTGGTTCAGCTGGCAGTTCTCCTTGATCATCTTGACGCAGGTGTCGTTGATGTCGGTGATGGTCACCTTGACGGCGCCGCGGAGGTGCTTGGCCCACTGGAGGCCCATGATGCCTGAGAGGCAGACGGAGACGTGAACTCCTGAACGTACGCCAGACTCTCCGGATAACGCAGAAGCTCGGATTACGACACACAAAGGAGAAGAAGCTGCGCCGCCTCAACGTAACGGCCCGTTTATACTCCATGTCTCAAACGTAGGTGGGCGGAGCCTTCTGTCTGGCTCCCGCGTTGATTTGGCCCTCGTTTTGGTTTGATCTAGTAGTAGTTTCACGCCAGATCTCCCCGTTAACGTAGCCACTTTCATTTCGTGGTCTCGCACCGCCGCCGTTTTTACGTTTTCCGACTACGGAGGAGCCTTACACCTCCGGCGCCGGACCGTCGCCCCCTCAACACCTGCCGTTTCTGTCGATGTGGGTAACTGCGTCACCACTGCCCCCTGCTGGTCGCGGTGCTAAACAACCAAACGAGTTCAGGCAACGTACGGCGGTCTGAGGAAACAACGTTCTGGATCTGACGGACGTATGAACGGCAGGTACATTTATCTGCGACCTCGTTGACGTCTCTGCTGCTCTACAACCCCCAACGCTCACCTGTGGCTCCGAAGGCGTCCAGACACTCGACTGGACTCCTCTCCTCGGCCAGAACCGCCAGCGAACAGAAGACCAGCTGCCTGGAGCAGAAACGGACAAACACGGGTCTCAGTGAACATTCAGGGACCGACCGCTGCGCCGGGGGCGGGGCCAGGGGCGTGTCCACGCGGCTCGTCCCCACCTGTTGGTCTTCATCTTGCGGTTGAAGTAGGTGTCGCTCTTCTGGGGGGTGGTGTGGTTGGGGAGGAGCTGGACGTTGGTCCCCAGCTCCTTCATGATCTCGTAGGCCTGACCCGACGGAGCTGCAGACGACAACGGACACGGAGGTCAGCGGGACATACGACAGACATACGAGGACGCTTCAGAGGACCAGGACCCTTCAGAGGACCAGGACCCTTCAGAGGACCAGGACTCTTTAGAGGACCAGGACCCTTCAGAGGACCAGGACCCTTCAGAGCACCAGGACTCTTCAGAAGACCAGGACCCTTCAGAGGACCAGGACCCTTCAGAGGACCAGGACCCTTCAGAGCACCAGGACCTCAGGACCCTTCAGAGGACCAGGACCCTTCAGAGGACCAGGACTCTTCAGAGGACCAGGACCCTTCAGAGCACCAGGACCCTTCAGAGGACCAGGACCCTTCAGGGGACCAGGACCCTTCAGAGGACCAGGACCCTTCAGGGGACCAGGACCCTTCAGGGGACCAGGACCCTTCAGAGGACCAGGACCCTTCAGAGCACCAGGACTCTTCAGAAGACCAGGACCCTTCAGAGGACCAGGACCCTTCAGAGGACCAGGACCCTCCAGAGCACCAGGACCCTTCAGAGCACCAGGACCCTTCAGAGCACCAGGACCCTTCAGAGGACCAGGCCCCTTCAGAGGACCAGGACTCTTCTGAGCACCAGGACCCTTCAGAGGACCAGGACCCTTCAGAGGACCAGGCCCCTTCAGAGGACCAGGACTCTTCTGAGCACCAGGACCCTTCAGAGCACCAGGACCCTTCAGAGGACCAGGACGCTTCAGAGGACCAGGACCCTTCAGAGGACCAGGACTCTTCAGAGGACCAGGACCCTTCAGAGCACCAGGACCCTTCAGAGGACCGGGACTCTGTAGAAGACCAGGACCCTTTAGAGGACCAGGACCCTTCAGAGGACCAGGACCCTTCAGAGGACCAGGACCCTTCAGAGGACCAGGACCCTTCAGAGCACCAGGACCCTTCAGAGGACCAGGACTCTTCAGAGGACCAGGACCCTTCAGAGGACCGGGACTCTTCAGAAGACCAGGACCCTTTAGAGGACCAGGACCCTTCAGAGGACCAGGACCCTTCAGAGGACCAGGACCCTTCAGAGGACCAGGACCAGGACTTCAGAGGACCACCAGGACCCCCTTCAGAGGACCAGGACCCTTCAGAGGACCAGACCCTTCAGAGGACCAGGACCAGGACCCTTCAGAGGACCAGGGACCAGGACCTCTTCAGAGGAGGACCAGGACCCTTCAGAGGACCAGGACCCTTCAGAGGACCAGGACCCTTCAGAGGACCAGGACCCTTCAGAGGACCAGGACCCTTCAGAAGGACCAGGACCCTTCAGAGGACCAGGACGCTGTCTCTTACTGGGCTCTTCGAAGGGCACGTCCGAGCCGCCGCAGTAGCTGGCCTCCGTCTCTCCCTTGTTGATGTGGCGCTTCAGGTGGCTGATCATGTCGGTCTTCCTGGCGATGGTGGCGGAGCAGACCACGCAGTGGTAATGAGCCACGTGTCTGCCGGACGCCTGCAGCCGGACGAGATGAAGGGTGAAAAACACTGTCCTCCTGTGGGGAGACTTTCAGGCACAATGCAGGTGAGTTTCCTGAGATCAACCTGGAGAAGATGTATCTGGAAAAACGCTCCATTAAGTCTGGACTAGACTTCCTGGAGACCTGCAGACATCCTGAAGAACTGTGGAGGACGTGTGATGGTGTGAATTCTACAGAACTGCCATGTGTAGAGAGAAGCTTCACACTGGTTCCTGTGGTGGTCTGGTTCAGACCAGGTCACAGTCCTGTTGGGATGGGACCAGTCCTACCTGTGGACCTGGAATAACTACAGACACATACCCCTTCTTTGACCACCTGGGAACTGGACCTGGGCTGGTTCCAGAGCCGGTTCACAGCCAGTTCCAGAACTGGTTTCAGATCTGGTTCCAGAGCCGGTTCACAGCCAGTTCCAGAACTGGTTTCAGAACTGGTTCCAGAGCTGGTTCACAGCTGGTTCCAGAACTGGTTCCAGAACTGGTTTCAGAACTGGTTCCAGAACTGGTTTCAGATCTGGTTCACAGCTGGTTCCAGAACTGGTTCCAGAACTGGTTTCAGAACTGGTTCCAGAACTGGTTTCAGATCTGGTTCCAGATCTGGTTCACAGTTGGTTCCAGAACTGGTTTCAGATCTGGTTCCAGAGCCGGTTCACAGCCAGTTCCAGAACTGGTTCCAGAACTGGTTTCAAATCTGATTCCAGAACTGGTTCAGAAGTGGTTCCAGAGCCGGTTCACAGCCGGTTCAAGAACAGATTTCAGAACTGGCTCCAGAACTGATTTCAGAACTGGTTTCAGAACTGGTTCCAGAACTGGTTTCAGATCTGGTTCCAGATCTGGTTCACAGTTGATTCCAGAACTGGTTTCAGATCTGGTTCCAGAGCCGGTTCACAGGTAATTCCAGAGCCGTCTCCAGAACTGGTTCCAGAACTGGTTTCAGATCTGGTTTCGAGAGCTGGTTCACAGCTGGTTCCAGAACTGGTTTCAGATCTAGTTCCAGAGCCGGTTCACAGCTAATTCCAGAGCTGGTTCACAGCCAGTTTCAGAACTGGTTCCAGAAGTGGTGCCAGAGCCGGTTCACAACCAGTTCCAGAACTGGTTCCAGATGTGGTCCCAGAGCTGGTTCACACCTGGTTCCAGAAGTGGTTTAAGAACTGTTTCCAGAACTGGTTTAAGATCTGGTTCCAGAGCTGGTTCACATCTGGTTCCAGAACTGGTTTCAGATCTGGTTCCAGAGCTGGTTCACAGCCGGTTCCAGAACTGGTTTCAGAGCTGTTTCCAGAACTGGTTCCTGAACTGGTTTCAGATCTGGTCCCAGAGCCAGTTCACAGCTGGTTCCAGAACTGGTTTCAGATCTGGTTCCAGAACTGGTTCACAGAACTGCTTTGCTGCAGGACCATGTCACGACATCCTGAACCTCCTTCATTGAACTCTGGGTTTCTGAAGGTTCAGGTTTCCTTCAACACCAGAGTCTGGTTATTGTTCTTATCTGGTTATTGTTCTGCTGTTTTAAAGTTTGTTCCAGTTGGTGTTTCAGATTTAAATGTTGACCAACGCTGCTACAAACAACAACCTGCTGCCTCCGTGATGAAACTTGGATCAGATCAGAAGCTGTTAGTGTCTGAACACAGAATCGGACGTCTCTGTTCACTGATCCACCAGGATCCAGGATCCACCTCTACACGTTCATGAAGCTCTGAACGTTCGCTGCACTTTGTTTCTAGAAGGAACGTTTCCTGTAAATCAGACGACACTCGAGGTTTTGAACGTAAGAATTTCATCTCAGCTGTTTCCCCCAACAAGCCGAGACTTTTTTCTCCGTTTTAAAACTAAACTGGACCAGATCTGCTGGGTGGTCCAGTGGTTGGGGCAGGTGGTCCAGGTACAGAGGCTACAGACCAGTCGGCTGGTCGTGGGTTCGACTCCCGGATGAGCCTTTCTATCTCCGTTCTGTCTGCCCTGTTTTCTGTCTCTCCATGATTTTTTTTCGTGAAAAAGAACCTGATTTTGAGAAAATAAAGTTGCAGTTTGGCAAAACAAACAAAAAAAACAACCAGAGGACAATGTAATTTTCAAGAAAAAAAAGTAATTATTTCTAGTAACTAAGTTGTTACTGATTGCAGATCCGTGCAGGTGACACTGAACCAGAAGCTGTTTGTGGGTTTTAAACGTCACCTGGTCTCCACTGAGGCTCGGCTTCAGGTTTCTGCAGGGCAGGTGACAGATGCACATCCGGTAGCCTGATGACAGACAGAGGTCAAAGGTCAGCAGCTCACCTCCATCAGCAGCTGTGGGGTCAGATTCTCAGAGGAAACAGAGAGCTGCAGATCTAGAACAGAGGTCCGCAGATCTAGAACAGAGGTCCGCAGATCTAGAACGGAGGGCCGCAGATCCAGAACGGAGGGCCGCAGATCTAAAACGGAGGACCTCAGATCTAGAACAGAGGCCGCAGATCTAGGCCGCAGATCTAGAACAGAGGGCCGCAGATCTAGAACAGAGGGCCTCAGATCTAGAACAGAGGGCCGCAGATCTAGAACAGAGGGCCGCAGATCTAGAACAGAGGGCCGCAGATCTAGAACAGAGGGCCGCAGATCTAGAACAGAGGGCCGCAGATCTAGAACAGAGGGCCGCAGATCTAAAACAGAGGGCCGCAGATCTAAAACAGAGGGCCGCAGATCTAAAACAGAGGTCCGCAGATCTAGAACAGAGGTCCGCAGATCTAGAACAGAGGTCCGCAGATCTAGAACAGAGGTCCGCAGATCTAAAACAGAGGGCCTCAGATCTAGACCAGAGGTCCGCAGATCTAAAACAGAGGGCCGCAGATCTAAAACAGAGGTCCGCAGATCTAGAACAGAGGGCCGCAGATCTAGAACAGAGGGCCGCAGATCTAGAACAGACGTCCGCAGATCTAGAACAGAGGGCCGCAGATCTAGAACAGAGGGCCGCAGATCTAGAACAGAGGGCATCAGATCTAGAACAGAGGGCCGCAGATCTAGAACAGAGGGCCGCAGATCTAGAACAGAGGTCCGCAGATCTAGAACAGAGGACCGCAGATCTAGAACAGAGGGCCGCAGATCTAGAACAGAGGTCCGCAGATCTAGAACAGAGGTCCGCAGATCTAGAACAGAGGTCCGCAGATCTAGAACAGATGTCCGCAGATCTAGAACAGAGGGCATCAGATCTACAACAGAGGGCCTCAGATCTAGAACAGAGGGCCTCAGATCTAGAACAGAGGGCCGCAGATCTAGAACAGAGGGCCGCAGATCTAGAACAGAGGGCCTCAGATCTAGAACAGAGGGCCGCAGATCTAGAACAGAGGGCCGCAGATCTAGAACAGAGGTCCGCAGATCTAGAACAGAGGTCCGCAGATCTAGAACAGAGGTCCGCAGATCTAGACCAGAGGTCCGCAGATCTAGACCAGAGGTCCGCAGATCTAAAACAGAGGGCCGCAGATCTAAAACAGAGGTCCGCAGATCTAGAACAGAGGACCGCAGATCTAGAACAGAGGGCCGCAGATCTAGAACAGACGTCCGCAGATCTAGAACAGAGGGCCTCAGATCTAGAACAGAGGGCCGCAGATCTAGAACAGAGGGCCGCAGATCTAGAACAGAGGGCCTAGATCTAGAACAGAGGGCCGCAGATCTAGAACAGAGGGCCGCAGATCTAGAACAGAGGGCCGCAGATCTAGAACAGAGGTCCCTAGATCTAGAACAGAGGACCGCAGATCTAGAACAGAGGACCGCAGATCTAGAACAGAGGTCCGCAGATCTAGAACAGAGGGCCGCAGATCTAGAACAGAGGACCGCAGATCTAGAACAGAGGGCCGCAGATCTAGAACACAGATCTAGAACAGGCCAGATCTACAACAGAGGGCCGCAGATCTAGAACAGAGGGCCGCAGATCTAGAACAGAGGGCCGCAGATCTAGAACAGAGGTCCGTAGATCTAGAACAGAGGGACGCAGATCTAGAAGAGAGGGACGCAGATCTAGAACAGAGGGCCGCAGATCTAGAACAGAGGGCCGTAGATCTAAAACAGAGGGCCGTAGATCTAGAACAGAGGGCCTCAGATCTAGAACAGAGGGCCTCAGATCTAGAAGAGAGGGCCGCAGATCTAGAAGAGAGGGCCGCAGATCTAAAACAGAGGGCCGCAGATCTAGAACAGAGGGCCGCAGATCTAGAACAGAGGGACCGCAGATCTAGAACAGAGGACCGCAGATCTAGAACAGAGGGCCGCAGATCTAGAACAGAGGGCCGCAGATCTAGAACAGAGGGCCGCAGATCTAGAACAGAGGGCCGCAGATCTAGAACAGAGGGACGCAGATCTAGAACAGAGGGACGCAGATCTAGAGCAGAGGGCCGCAGATCTAGAGCAGAGGTCCGCAGATCTAGAACAGAGGTCCGCAGATCTAGAAGAGAGGGCCACAGATCTAAAACAGAGGGCCGCAGATCTAGAACAGAGGGCCTCAGATCTAGAACAGAGGGCTGTAGATCTAGAATAGAGTGACGCAGATCTAAAACAGAGGGCTGTAGATCTAGAAGAGAGGGCCGCAGATCTAGAACAGAGGGCCTCAGATCCAGAACAGAGGGCCGCAGATCTAGAACAGAGGGCCGCAGATCTAGAACAGAGGGCTGTAGATCTAGAAGAGAGGGACGCAGATTTAGAACAGACGGTCGACACATGAGTCTCCAGGTGGAGATTTCTTACCTTCAAACTCCACGTAGACCTTCCAGTGAAGGTTCTGCAGGTGTCGACGCAGTTTGTGGCTGTAACAGGCCTTTGAATTTCTCCTCAGGACACAGAGGACACGATTTCCGTCCCGCTGAGGAGTCAAAGCACAAGGATGGACAGATCAGATGCAGTCAGGTACCGGTACAGGAGGAGCTGGAGGACTCCTGGAGTCCTGGAGTCCTCCAGGACCAACCTGCAGTAGTCCTCCTGGAGGAGTCCTCTACTGCTCAGGTGATGTGAAGAATCTTTAAGAGAAAGAGAATGAAGGTTAGTGAAGGAGCTGAACTCACCTCCGTTGAGGTCCACCAGCATCTCCAGACCCTCCAGCTTCGTCTGGATGGAAATGTGTCTGTCTGTGGGCAGAAACGGAGGTTTCCTGGGTTTAGTCCCGCCGGCTCAGTGAAAGCAGAGCCCCGTCAGCAGATCTTCGGTTTCCTTACCTGTAGTGGTGGAAGGTCTGGCGTCGCTGTCGGCGGCAGCTTGGCTCTGCTCTGCAGCTGCAGGAGCTTCTTCATCCTCGTCACCTGCAGAAGCAGAGAAGTGACGAGTCACTTTATTCTGGGAGGTTTGAAGCACAAACGCTGATTTCTAAAGAGGAAAGGGGAGGAGTCTAGGGGTTGACTCCGCCCTCGAAACCATGCAGGAACCTGATGAATGATGTCACCGCTTGATAAAATAAAAAATAAAACCGTCAACAGAAGTTTGAACAGGTTTCAGATTCTTGATGAGCGCGTCTGCAGACACAAACGAGTTCAATTAAAGACTTTTAAAGCCCTTTTTAAAACCACGTTGTATGAAATTTAAGGTCACACCTGTGATGTGTGTAAATACTGTTTTCAGGAAACTTCAAAAATATTCAAGTTTGATTAGAAAAACCAAAAAACCGCTACTGTTAATTTTCTTCATTTTTTAAGGCACAGTAAATAAATCCATTAAAATCAGGTGTGGTGTAAGGTTTTATTTTTAGTAATATCACTCAGCCCTGTTTGAATGCTGATTTATTTTAACAACTAAAGTCTTAAAGTCACCTGATCACCTTAAAAAAAAAAAAAAAAAAACACCAACTGGATGTTTGTTAGTTGTTGTTTTTTTTTGTCACGTGCTCCACTGCAAAGAACGTAAGTTACAGACCCAGATACAGACTGACTGTGACGTCAGAAGGGCCCCCAAACACATGGAAACGGCCCTGCAGGTGGTGATGAGTCCTGCGGTGCAGCTCCGCGATGAGACCGTGTCGGACCGGTGGGGTTCAGAGGACTCGGGTCTGACCGTTACATCCAGCCTGAAGAAGGCCTCACCGGGGTCTGCGGCTCCGGTCCGGTCCAGCTCTGCCCCAGAGCCGCCGCCACCCCCGCAGCTGCTGTTGTTGTTGACTGTTTAGGTCCTACGGCGGAGCTCCGCGGTGAGGCCCTCGTTCAGTTCCGCACTTAAAAACCTCAAAACTCCGTCGATTGGCTGCGCATCGCCAATCCGTACCTGACGTACATTTTAAAAGGCACAATCCGGCCGCAAAATCAACGCGCGAGCGGTCAAATGTAGCCGTTTACTCACGTTTGATATCGACGTCCTCCCCGTGAAGCTGAGCAGCGGCCGCCTCTTTCAGCTCCGCCATTTCGAACTGCGACAACAGGAAACGTCCCATCGTACGTCGGTCCGCATCTACGTCCTTTACGTAAAGCTCGTACGTAATTTACGTACCACCTGGATTGAATGGCATTAGGATACCTGGTACCAGCGCACCTGTCGACATGAATCAAACAAATGTTTTCTGGTTTATAACTTCAAGATTCAAGTCTCTTTATTGTCATTATGCAGCATAACGAAAATTTTGCTCGACAGGCACACACATAATACACACATAAATAAAGCACTCAAATAAATAGTATTTACAGAGAACAGACGGCTGGATGGATGGATGGATGGATGGATGATCGATGCATGAGTGGATGGATGGATTTCTGTGCAGCAGTCTGAATGGAGAAATTTGGAGCCTTTGCAGGATTTTCAAACATTTTAACTTCCTGGTGAAAGAGCTTGTTCAGTTCTTGGACACCAGAACCTTCCAAAGATAAAGTATCCTGATCAGGAAGATAGAAGACAAATAATTTGATGTTAAAATCATTATTTAAAACAATAAGAACACCTCTGAAAAAAAAGAACCTGAAGTGTTGAATTTGATTTTTTTCTGGGAATTATTCTGGTTTGACCAAAAAAAAAAAAAAAAAAAAAAGCACCTTTGTGTTTTTCCTTTGTAAAATATCTTTTAAACACACTGATTTTGGGAAATTTAAAGGGGTGTTTTACATTTGACGCATGTGTGGTAGATATAATTGTATAAAGTTGTCTTTGGAACTGTGATTTAGAGCACGTTTCAGGTGATTCAAGCATGTTAGAACCATTCACTCCTGGAGCAGAAGTAAAACAGTCACATTATGATTCAGAATGAACACATTCGTCCATTTTTACAACGGATTCAAATGCAGCTGCTCTGTTACAAATTGTCCTCATTTTAAAAATGACCCCCTGGTTTAAACATAATGAATCTGCCTACTCCATCAATTGAAGGTAAAATGTCAAAATACTTTTCATGGAAGTAAAAAAAAAAAAAAAAAAAGTACAGAAAGTATAAACCAACTCTGTATTTTTGCATTTAGAGGTCTTGTTTGTTTATTAGTTCGCACAACAACAAAAAATAACAAGATAATCTAAAGCAATGTTTAAAAACAAGTGCAGGAGGAGAAAAGCAGGTAGGTTTGTACAAGCCCCTCCTACTCTAGAGTTAATTATAATCGACAACTGAGTTAGATTATACAATGTGAATGAGTAACATTAAAATAAAGTTAATCAAATAAACGGTATTAATATAAATAACATTTAGAATACAATAAGGTTGAAACATAATTACAATCATTTAAAATAAACAAAATTAATCATAATTGAAAATTGATTAAAGTAATACTCCGACAATGAAACACATTACGATAAGGACAATCAAATAATAAACCCTAGCAATTAAAATAAAGTCAGGTCTGATCTTTAAACAGAGGCACAAGAAAATGAATGTCAACCCATCACTCAACATGTTTGACTGTGCCTGAGGAGGGGGGGGGGGGGGGGGGGCATTATTGTACAAAAGCAGTTTTACACTACACATGTTTTGGAAGAGATTATAAAAAAGTTTTACCAGTGAAAGCAGCTGCAGGTGAACATGACTGCTCTGAAAGATGTTGCCCATTTTATACAAGAGATGCCATTTGGGCGGGAAATGAAAACACCCCTTTAGGTCAAAAATATAAATAGCAAAGGTTTCCCTCAGCATTATTTTAGAAAGTATCAGGCGCTCGTGGTTTTGCTCTTGACATACTTCCTTATTGCTGCACGTTCCTCTGAAAGACACCATCTGCTCATCGGTTGAGTTGTTCTCTTCTGCTCTGAGCTCGTCAACAACGTTCTCGGTGGACATGTTTCACTCCAGGGAGGTTATAAGTGGCGGCGAAGCCTCACGTGACTCAAATGAGACGATGATTATTCTGATGAGGTAACGTCCAGGTGTGCGCTGTCCAGTAATCAAACAGCCAAGCTCGCGCATGCGCGAATCAAATTTAGAGAAGGTCACAGAAGCTATGGAAGAAGAATATTCTGGATCAATTTATTTTACTTCACAGCTGACATGAAATATGTATGTGTTTAATATTAAGGAGCAGCTGCATTGTTTTTTTGTTTTTTTTTTGGACAACAGATGGCAGCAGAACACAACTACCCTCACAGCAGGTCATTGTGCATGATGTTTAGGTAACAGGATAATAATATATAAAGTTTTTGCTAAATAAAATCAATATTTAACCCAGAAAGACCCGGAACCATTTCTACCTCAAGGAAAATTAAGGGGGGGGGGGCACAACACAGGTTAAATAGAGCACATGTTTCTAAAAGAACAATTTTTAATTCCACCACCAGGTGGCAAAGATCTCAAAAGTGACATATACGTCACTTTGGGCCTCAAACGGATAAATTATTTGTTAAATCTAATCCTAAATTTCTAAAAAATAAATCAGCCTGGGAATGTATTTCTTTGTTTTTTTATTTGTATATTATCAGATCAACATCCGGTGTCATTAATACTCCCCCTGACTTCCTCTAACGCCACTGATCACATCCGTTTCTACTCTCTAACAGGGATCCGACTAGAACAAAACATTTTTAACTTTTAACGTTTATACGTGCTCAGGCATAATGGTATGTTTTAAAACAGCTTCTCTCTTCAGTGAAGCAGAAGATGTTCAGCGGCTACGCTTGGTGCATTTCACAGGCCGGTGTGCAACCTGGTCCAGAAGAACATCACCAGGAACTCTGATCCTGGTGTTGCTGGTTGAGATGTGGTGTTGCCGTCGAGTGATGGGCGTCGCCTTCTTTCCTGGACGAGGATGAGCCCAGTTCTGGAGCAGTTCCAGTTCTGGAGCAGTTCCAGTTCTGGAGCAGTTCCAGTTCTCTGCCTGGAATCTTCTTTGATTCAGCGGCCTCTCACCAAGCAGCTAGCAGTCACGGCGGTAGGTTAGCCAAGGCTAGCATGATGCTGTGCCAGGAGAGGTAGATGTACCACCTCTGTGACCTCATGTTGTACTTGTATCTGGCAATACATCCATCGTTGAGGTCAAGGGATCAAGTTTAGTTCAATTTCAGTTAGGGCTGGGTTAAACGATTATTTTTGTAATCGATTAATCTAGAAAATAAATTTTCAATGTATCGATTAATCTAACGATTCATTTTTAAATCTGATTCGATTTCGATTCAATTATCGATTATTTCCCCATAATTTGACCTATATAGCAATTAATGCAAATTTATCTCCATGAATAAAACACAAATTTCTTCTTTCAAGTTCAAAAATGAATTGTATTGAACAATACAACAATAAAGTGCACACAGTTGTAGTGCAATGGAATCCTATAATAAAAAATAATAAAATAAAACTTTCCTTCAATAAATAAAACTGCAAAAAACACAATCTGAACCAAAATCTTATCAACATAAAATAAATAAAAAATAACAGCAGCGGTGACAGCTGCAATTTACAAAACAACACAATGTGTGACAGCAGCAACTTAGCCTAATCATTTAAATCTGTGAAATAAATAACAAATAAATTCAAGTATCAGGCCTGTTACAGTTAAGTGAACAGTAGTTTAACTTTTAGTAGTTAGGATGCTCTCAGTAAGTGCAGCAGCCTCCTGGGGGGGGGGGCGGCGGCGGGGGGGGGGGGGGGGGGGGGGGGGGGGGGGGGGGGTTCATCTGATAGTACAAACTTTTCTGCTAATCCCTGAAAACATAAATCACAAACACAGTGCACAGGTTAATAAAAAAATATACTTCTAAATGATCTGCCCATACCAATAATAATAATAATAAGAAGAAGAAGAATAATAAAAATAATAATACATTAACCTAAAAGTTGAAATTTAGAAAACAACAATGAATGTTGTATCTAAAAAAAAAAAAAAAAAAAAAAAAAGACAGACAAAGAAAAAAAAAAAAAAAAAAAAACTAACTTTAGCGTGTATTTGAGGAGTGTGTGTCTGTGTCAGTTAAGGTGTGTGTGTGTGTGTTTAAGTGTGCACATGTTCTGTGTGTGCGAGGCTGGAGCACAAGTTACGTGGTGCGGTTTGGATGAATGACGGGGTTAATCACCGCAAACAAGGAAAGAAAAAAAAGTTGAAAACTTACGGCGTCTTCTCCTCCACACAAGCAGCTCCCGCGTGCCTCTTCTTAAGGTGCTGGTGCATCGCGGTAGTGCTTTTATGATCACAGGTCACAGACCACCGAATCGTTACCTTTAGGTGTAAAGTACTCCCAAACTTTTGACATCCTGTTACGAGATAGCTTCTTCTCCCCCGACTCGCTGCTACTCGATGCCGCCGCCATTTTTTGATTCTGAGTGACGACGCATCGACGTGCAGTTTTTGCCTCGACGTCATCGATGACGTCGACGCGTCGTCCCAGTCCTACCTTTAAAGCTAGCGAGGCTAGTCCTGTGTGCAGAGTGGACGTAAGGTGTGTTCAGTGTGAGCTTGTTGTCTGCTGTGATTAATTTAAAGGAAGCTGTGCTCCCGCAGGACTGTCACTTCGTCTGTTGAAGCCATCTACCCCTTTTTATGACTTCTTATGAATTTGTGTTTAATAAAGATTGTCTGTGTTGTACGCCACACCTTCCCTCTGTGTAATTATTCAACGGTTCTGACATTTCCTGCATTTATTGCTGAGCGAACTCACATTTATTACACTGGTGGCAGCGGTGGGATCCCTTACAGTGGGTGCGTTTACATGGGAAGTTTAATTCCTCTTTAATTCAGAATTAAAGTTAAAGCCGAATAAAAGTTACCATCACTTAATTCCATATGAAAATGTCAATTCCGAATTAACTTAATTCCGAAGTAAGTGGCTGGTTTATTCCCATTTTAATTCTGCATTAAGTAATTCCGCGGTCATGTTTACACTCATTCCTCTTTAAATTAATTCCCGTCTTTCTGCGCATGCTAGTTCTCTTGCCCGTCTGTCGCGATGACGCTTATATTCCGGCAGCACGCATTAAACGGTGTTTAAGGGCAGAGACGATTTATTTAATAAATAGCTTGGAGGAACTGGAAATAATTAAAAGAACAGATGGCAGGAAACATAAAAATTGTGAGTTTTTCAAAGTTGTAGCGGCCAGGTTAAATGAAGGAGGTTTCACAGATAGAGACGCCACCCAGGTCAAAAATAAGTGGAATGTTGTTGCTAACCGAGTTAGCTAAGTTTGTTTTCTTCCGGTAGACGTAAATACGTAAAGACGTCCGCCCCCCCCATCCAATCAGAACCCTTCCCAACCCCCAGACCTAAAGCGGAGTTGGATAAAGCCGAACTAACGTGTTTTCCATGTAAACCTTAATTCGGAATTACTATTTCCATGTAAACTTGAAGGAAAATAGTTTAATTCGGAATTATTTAATTCCTAATTTTAATTCCGAATTAAAAAACATCATGTAACCGCAGCCAGTGTCAGAGCCTGAGAATAATACACTTCACTCTGAGCCAGCCACAAATCAAGGTGCCTCCACATCATCAGCTACAGCTACAGCAATGCCCCGCCCAATTTTTATGCCAGAGACTTTCACTGGTACTGGGCGAGACTGGGCAGACTGGGCTGAGCAGTTTGAAATGGCCGCTGATGTAAATGAACCACTGAGATTAAAATGTATGCGTCTTTTGTTGTCAGGATGAGCCCGTGAAGTTTACAGTGGATTATCTGCTGCAGCTAAAACCAGCTACAGTTTATTGAAAGATGCCATGGGGAGGTGTCTGGACCCCTGCGATAGTGACGACTGGAACCGGGCTAACTTACCGGGCTAGCCGGGCTAGCTCCATAATGAAAGTGTTCGTGAGTTTGGTATTGCCCTGCGTCGGCTGGTTGTTAGAGCCTATCCATCCGCAGATTTCAATACACAGGATTTGCTTGCAAGGGATCATTTTATCACCCATGTGGGCAGTGGTGATCTGCGTGTTAGCCTTCGCAGTGCGAAACCTGTAACCTTAGAGGCTGCAATCAATCTGGCTTCAGAACTTGAGCTTATTAGGGGGCTGGAAAATAGCCATTTAGCCCAAGACGCCAAGGTTCGGGGAATCTCAGAACAGAAAGCTAAAGATAATGAGCAGGTAGAAATGTTGCTTGGAGTGGTGGAGGGGTTGAGGCAGGAGGTTAAGTCACTGCAGGCTGCTGTGCAGGTGCTAAAGTCTCACCCAGTACATCCAGCTCCTACGTCCACAGCCACATCATCTCCTCTCTCTCAGCCACTTAAAACACATGGCAATGCTGTAGTTAAACAGGACATTATGCAGCGTGGGGGTGGCTGCTGGGAGTGTGGCTGTAATCGGCACATACGGTGCAACTGCCCTTACCTGCAAGTGAAACTAGAGGGGGCGCGCACAGAGGGCCCAATGCCCGCCCCCCTTTCATCAGTATCCACTGGAGCCCCTGAGAAGGCTAAAACCGGCTCTGGCTACCTTGCAGCTAAGATAGGTGGGTTAAGTTGCTATGTGTTAGTTGACACTGGAGCAACACGCTCTATTATACCTAAACAGATATGGCTTTCGTTTTCTAAGGGTGGGTCTGACTTACATGAGTATGGGGGGGACGCGAGAGCAGCAAATGGGGGAGCGATGCAGATCCTGGGGAGCTGGCAGGCAGTGTGCCAGTTTGACTCTTTGGCCTTGGTTGCTGATTTCTTAGTGTCAGATATACCATCAGAAGAAATCCTGCTTGGATTTGATTTCTTGTCTAAGTACGGTGCTGTTGTCGACGTCGGCAATAAGACTTGCCGGATAATGGGAAAGGGATTCCCCCTGGTAGATCCCAATCCAACATCTGAGCCACAGTGTGTTGTTGTCCATTCAGACACAGTTGTACCGCCACGCAGTGAGGCTATAATTTCAGGGATGGTTCAAAGTGCTTGGCGGGACTGTACGGAGGGAATGTTGGAGCCATCTCCAGCCCTGTCAAAGCATTGTGACTTACTGGTAGCCCGGGGGGTTTGTAAAGTAGAGAGGGGGACTTTACCAGTACGGGTTATTAATGTGACAGATGATGCTTTGACACTAAAAAAGGGTATGAGAGTGGGTACGCTCTTCACTGACATAGAAGTAGATGAGGTAGCTGGAGAGCGTGCTGGAGAGGGGGACAGCATTTTTCAAGTCCTGCACAGTAAATAGTCTCATGAGTCAGTTTGGTATAGAAGGTAAGGGTCTCTCAGCTGAGCAAGTTGAGTCGGCAAAACAGTTGTTATACAGAAATCTTTCTGTATTTAGTCAGAGCGAGACAGACTTGGGCAGGACCCATTTGACCATGCATGAAATTGACACAGGTGATGCTCAACCCATTAAACTGCCCCCGCGGAGAATCCTCCTCCATTTGCAGAGAGAAGTGACAGATAACCTGAAACAAATGCTCGACAGTGGCATCATTAGGCCCTCGTGCAGTCCTTGGGCAGCACCTGTAGTCTTGGTGAGGAAAGAAGGAGGTGGGCTCCGGTTCTGTGTTGACCACAGGAAACTTGATGATGTCACTTGTAAAGATGCATATCCTCTCCTAAGGATAGATGATGCCCTTGATAGCTTAAGCCTGCTGGTTTTCCACTCTCGATTTAGCCAGTGGATACTGGCAGGTAGAGGTTGACCCGAAGGATCGCCACAAAACTGCCTTTATAACACAGCAAGGGTTATTCGAATTCAATGTTTTGAGTTTTGGTCTCTGTAATGCACCTAGTACATTTCAGCGACTCATGGATTTAATCCTTGCAGACTTACAGTGGACGACCTGTCTGGTGTATTTAGATGACATCATTGTATTCGGGGCGAACGTTACAAAACTTTCATTTCTTTTAGCTTCAAGCAGCTCCACGAACTCAGATATCCTTTTCTCTCGAAGTTTCTACAAGAAACGGCGGTCCACTTTAGATAAAGTCTGCTGATAGGCTTAATATATCTTATGATTTCCACAATTAGCTGCCAACTTACTGCTGGATCTTTCCCATTATTTTTAAACTGGATGATGCGCTCGTCAACAACGTTCTCGGTGGACATGTTTCACTCTGAGGAAATTCTGTGGACAAACAAAATCCCAGATTTTCCGCAGGGAGGTTATAAGTGGCGGCGAAGTCTTACGTGACTCAAATGAGATGATGATTATTCTGATGAAGTAACGTGGTGAGACTCCTCCTCTGAGTGACGTCAGGAGTGAGGACTCCGTAATTAATGATTGTGTACAACTGTGAATGAGCGACGGGCAGGAGATGGACAGTGAAAAGACAGACAGATTGAACATGACGGGGCTTTTTGGGAGCAACATGTCTGGGAGCGCGGCACTCTGGTAGGAGGACGGGAGGGGTCGATCGCAGTGATCTAGAGCTGCCGGCGACGAAGACAGGCAGTTAGGGGAGACTGGTTGTAATGTTAAAAATTGCATTTTGGGCTAAAGTGCTGTGTCATGAGTCCATGACTTCTGGTCTCGATTCCTGCGTGTTCGAAGGCCACAGTTTTGTTATCGTTCAGGCTCCAACAAGTCTGCTAAGTTTTGACGTGTAGACGTCTAGAGAACTTATCCAAGGTCCTGATGTTTTTCATGTGATGTTAAAGGCAACTGTTTCCTACTGAGACTTTGTCATTCTGAACCATCCAGCGTTCTGTAATGACCTCTCTGAATTTGCATGCAGACTTGGAGAATAAAACTCTGTTTTGCACCTCCGTCGGTTGTCAGTGCTTTGTTTAACAACCGAATGGACTGCATCACCAGAACACAATTAGAGTATAATTTGAGTGTATGCTTATGAGTATGATATGCCCAAATTTTAACATAACAGTGGCGTCCCTGGGTTGGCCCAACAGTGGCGTCCCTTTGGCTTTTCCTTGTTTTTCTGTGCTTTGTCTGCTGGTTCCACTCGCTGCGGTCTTGATCGGTGAGAGGTTAGCTTTTTTTGGCCACAAATTCCGTAGGTTTTGGGGAATCCGGTCTCGTGATGGACAGCCGCAGCGACTGGACGGGGACAGGGACGGATGAACGACCGGACCACTGTTCTGGTGAGTGGAAATTATTTTGTCCGTCTGATTACTGGGCTGCGGCGGAGCGGTGCGGAGTTTTGTCTGTTTGGGGTACCCCGGGGGTTTGTTCTGTGATGTTTTCGGCTGCATGGTGTTTTCCGAGCTGTTCTGTGCCCTGTGAGCCACACTGCCTCGTCTGTGGGTCTCTGGTCCGTGGGGTGCGAGCACCGGAGTTTTCTGTCACTGATTGGGTGCCGACCCCTGGAACAGGTGTCTTGTTGGACGGCCTGTCAAGCTGCTGTTTTCTGGTGTTACTAGCCGGTTAGCTAGGCTGCTTGAGTGTGCGCCGTGGGGGCAGCACCTCGCTGACAGAAGTGGGAGAATATGTATAGAGAAAAAGAGGGGAAAAAAAGAGTAAAACTGTAAAAAATCTGTAGACGAGGAGATGGAAAGTAAGCAGTTGCTGCGATCCGATGACGATCAGATCTAGTGTGAGCGGATAACAAGATCTCGGAACCAGAAGTAGTGAGCAGTTGTGGACTTAAGTTTGTGGGTTAAGTTTTAGTTGTGTTTGGACCGGACGGAGGCGCTGGGCTCATGGGGGCGGGCTGTTTGAGGAATAATTCCTGATTTAAAGTATGATGCTGGTTAAAGCGATAGGCTATGGCTTTAGATGATTACCTGTTTGTTATGAGGTTTGGCAGTTGAGTGTACAACCATGAATTAAAGATTATTGATTCCAGCGAAAGGCTTTCTGACGATGCGTGTTCTCGATGATCTGGGGAGACGTTGCGCGTGCGCGAAGCGAAGAAGCGGCGGTTAAAGGGAAATTAAAAAGAAGACAGACTAGCGCCGCAGTCTGAGCAGCACTGGGGAACCAAGATGAGGCACTGTAGTTTTTGGGAAAGAGGCAAATCTATTCGTTCAGAACTTTAGACATTTTAGAAGTTTCAATGTACCGGCAGGACAGCCGGGAGTGTAACAGTGTTATCGGACCGATTGGGAAAACTGTCTGGCGCAGTAAGTTCCGCGTG
This sequence comes from Hirundichthys speculiger, assembly GCA_018398805.1. NCBI lineage: Eukaryota > Metazoa > Chordata > Actinopteri > Beloniformes > Exocoetidae > Hirundichthys > Hirundichthys speculiger. The sequence goes on along the minus strand of JAGFBZ010000066.1, from coordinate 7,415 downwards.
CGGAATTTGACTGGCCTTCTTCTTTCATTTCTTCTCCCTTTCTTCCAATAATCTCTCTTAACCCTTCACTCGCGTGTACACAGCAGATACAACATGACACCTGCACATCTGCTTCACCCCGAGAAGTTCTGGGAGTTAACTGTTTCGGAGGCGCTGCGCTGAAGACGCGCGGGGGAGAGTCAGCCTCCTGTGCGCTCCAGAGACTCCTGCTGCTGCGCCTGAGCGCGCTCACGTTTGGAGGAACTGAACTGATTGTGCTGTGCGTAACAATGTCTCTCAGCCCAACAGCGGACAGCGGACACAGCCGTGGTGGATCTGGGCAGAGATGAGGGCTCTGACGTCCGTCTTCAATGTGGTGGGACATTGTTCAGCAGTGTTCAGCAGTCCGGCAGTGTGCTGGAAAAGTGGGAGGCGCCGGCAGCGGATTGACGGAGTGACGCCATCTGGACTCTGCCGTGGACGAGGGGGGGGGCCAGGTGACACGTCATTACCACAGGTACTGATACACAAGAATTACAAATACTGATAACACATCGCAACACATTTTTTTCCTCTGTCCTTGGCTCTTTTTGCAATGAAGAACTGCTTGCTAAAAGTTTTCTGTCGACACTGCGTGTCTGGAAAAAGGTACTACACCTTTTTCACCAATTCAATTTATGATCCAAGAATTAGTCATTTCAGTCATAATATATTGCCTCAAATAATTTTGCCTGTCTCCTTGCTAGTGGACTGCATCCATACCAAAGTTAATTAATTTGTAAATTCTGCCTCAAGGTAATTAAACTGGATGTGGATGAAGATCAATCGTTTGTCCATTCCTCTGCCAACAACCAATCCTTTGTGTTTTTGTCTATTTTATGTTTATCAGAAGGAACATAGTAAAAGAATAAACATATTCTTCATCCCACACTGCTGATCAAGAAGAAGTTGGATCCTCCGAGTCTTCCACGACGGGGGAGTTGGGGGTCCGGGAGGGGTGAATGTAATATGAAATGTGAATATAATATGGATTTTGATTTTGATTCATTTGTTATTTGTTCATTTATGTTTTATGTTCTCATTTTCCTGTGTTTTTGGTTTCATACTCATGTGCCAGGAGCATGTGCGTCAGCCATGGTCTGCTTGAAACGTGTCCATTCCTGATTATTCTGGGATTTGATTTATAATATGAAATTCAAATGTTGCAGGTCAGCTTCAGGATCAGAGAGTTTTGCATCTTTGTTTACAGCAAGTCCTTCATAAAGTCCAACACTTTGTGAAGCCCTTGTTGTTTTTCTTGTTCGTGTTCTCCTCGTGGGCGGTTTCTTTGCCACATGCGGAGTTCGACGTCGGGACGATAGTGAGTGGTGTCTTCATCGAGAGAGGGTCCCTTACTTGTCATCTGTAAATATCTCTGAACTTTTCACTTAGGTTAATAATTTGGGTGTTACTGATAATCCTCAGGTTTATCAAAACCTCTTCCAATGTGGGTATTTATGATTTGTTGACTCATCACGTTAAATCATTATGTTAATTATCCCTGTTATCTGTTTCCAAGCGTGAGGTCTGGTCTCATGTTAATCGCGTCTCAGTGGGGTGAAGTTCTTAGGGGGTTTAGTTCCTTGTGGGGTACTATAAATTTGGCCGACCAGGTCAACAGTCTGGGGTTGAGTGAACCTTTGAACCGTACATCCTTAGCCTCAGAGGGGGTTTGGGATATCACTATGGAGACGCAGCACCACAGGGACTCAGCGGAGCCCTGGGGGTTTGATCTGTGGACATGGCTGACCTCAGGCTCCTGGTACTCAGTGTTTTTGAAAGTGTTTACTCAATTTCTGATTGTTTTGGTTCTGTTTTTTATTTTCATGTGTGATTCCATGTTTACGCCACATGATGCTAAAAGCAATGACAACATCTTTCTTGCATGATCAGAGGTCTGATTTGTTCCCCGACATCAACTGGGGGGTGCACCTGCGGGTGCTTCTGAGAATTGAATGTTTTTTGCTTGAGATAGTCTTGTGGCCTTTTTTTCCCACTGGGTTTTTGGCCTAGTCTAGAGTAGATAATCTCTAGAGGGTCTTTTGCCGTTCCCCTTATTTTCGGAATCTGACAATCTAAATTGTACTAAAATTCAAACTCTAAATTTAATCACTTTAATCATTTTAACCAATCAACTGGTTCCAATCTGAGCTGCAAACCCGTGAAACATAGCTGGGGACGGGTGTTTGGCCACCAGAGGGATCACATTCAATAGAGTAGACTGCGCTTCATTATTCCCTGTTTAGCTCGCAGTTGTGGGCGGCGCCCTTTGGGCGACAGCGTGCTCTACTGCTGTGATCTAGATAAGCTTTTCATATATGCAGATAAAATGAGGTGCAAAAACAAAAAGTAGGGATTGTTATGTTAAAAATTGCATTTTGAGCTAAAGTGCTGTGTCATGAGTCCATGACTTCTGGTCTCGATTCCTGTCTGTTCGAAGGTCACAGTTTTGTTATCGTTCTGGCTCCAACAAGTCTGCTAAGTTTTGACGCGTAGACGTCTAGAGAACTTATCCAAGGTCCTGATGTTTTCATGTGATGTTTAAAGGCAACTGTTCCCTACTGATACTTTGTCATTCTGAACCATCCAGCATTCTGTAATGACCTCTCTGAATTTGCATGCAGACCTGGAGAATAAAACTCCGTTTTGCACCTCCGTCGGTTGTCAGTGCTTTGTTTAATAACCGAATTGGCTGCATCACCAGAAAACAATTAGAGTATAATTTGAGTGTATGCTTATGAGTAAGATATGCCCGAATTTTAACACAACACCATCTCTGTCCACACTCGTCTGGAGTTTGGACACGTCTCCGTCTGGATTTTATCTCAAGCTTCATTTGTTTTTCAGACGTTGTTAAAAACCGCCGTGTATGAAGACTTATACTTTGAAAGGAGGTCAGATCAATAAGAAGGCCCAAGACCATTAATACATTTATAAACTAATAAAAGAACCTTCAAATCAATCCTGAAACACACGGGGAGCCAATGCAGCGATTTTAAAACTGGTGTGATGTGTTCCCGCCCTCTGGTCCTCGTCAGCACACCTGCAGCTAAATTCTGGAGTAATTGTAGGTTCCAGGTCATCAGGAGACACAGATGTAGAGTTGTGTGTCATCAGCATAGCTTGGGTCTTGTTGTTTTTAGTCTAGTTAGAGCTGCAGAGCTGATATCTGACTTCAATCTGCTGTTAAAATTATCAACAATAAAATCATATGGTGCAGGTAAAATCTGAGCAGAATTTGTAGCCACTTCAGAAGTAATGTATGGTTTCCTCACAGTTCTCACCGGGGCCTCCTGCTGGCTAAAACTGGTGATGTTAAAAATTACACAGTAGTGATCAGACAGAGCAGGTCAACATCAGAGGACACACCTGTAGACAGCCAGATGTTCTGAGCAGATCTAGGGTGGGTCCTCTGCTGTGAGTCGGCTGTGACTGTAGTCAGTGAATTATTGTGGGTTTGTTGTTGTAGCGGGTGCTGTGTGTATGGGATGGAGACACTGGACTGTAGACAGAAGTGGATATGGTTGAGGATGTTTGTGTTGTCTGTTGGTGACATGTACAGGTATGGGTATCTGTTGTGAGGAAGGTGAGGCTGTTATGGAAAGTGTGTGTTGTGTCTGTCTCCGGACCAGACAAACTACTGAACAAAGAGCGACTTATAGTCTGGAAAATACGGTAGTTTAACTCGTGTGGAGCTCAACGTAGCCTCCAACATGAGAGTCAACAAAGAAGGATTCTGGGTAACCTGAACACGTCATTAATTTTTTAAACTAATTTTTTATTCATACCCTGCTTCCACTGTGTTAGAAAATGTCTTGAAGGATCATCAGAGTTATAGGATGGATTGACTGAAGGTCTATCAGGAGATGCTCATCAGCAGCAGCCTCCTGTCTGGCTCTGATGTCAACACAGCTGATCTACGCGCCCCCATGTGGTCAGAAGTAGTAAAACACACAACAAAAGAAAAGAGAAGCCCGGTCATAATGTATGGGATAATATTAAAACACTTTATTTTAAAAGTGTGTTTACATTACACTGGAATTTTAAAGCCAAATCTCTCTTGTCTTGTCTAAACTCCTCTTGAAACGGGTTGTTAACGGGCTGATGAGGAATCTTCTTTTAGATGTACAGCTGTTGGGACACGCTCACAGGTGTTGCAGCTGGTTCAGGAACATCTGGATCTCTCTGCACCTCCAGTTCCTGCCTCGCTCAGCGATCCTCTCCAGTATTCCGATGCTTTTCTGCCTGGACTGGGACTCCAGAGGGATCCTTGCTGCCTTCATGTGGTAGTTGATGGACTTGTCCCATTCTTTCTTGTCGTAGTTCAAGTACTTGGCATAGTTGTGGTAGACCAGCTGCTGGTCTGCAGGTTCCAGGTTCAGCCCCAGCAGCTCCTGGTACAGCTGGTCTGCTTCCTCCTGGCCGCCGCTGGACTTGGCAAGTATGTTTGCGAGGTCAATCCTCTTCATGAGAGGAGGATCAGGGTAAGCAGCGATCACCTGCCTGTGCAGGTCGATGGCTCTCTCGATCTTGTCTGGAGATAGACGACTGTCCATCTCCATCTTGTCTGGAGATTGACGACTGTCAATTTTGATTTTGATACTGATCTTCCATTTGTAGCAGAGCGCGGCGCACGTCTTCAGGTATCGCTTATCAGGATGCTTCTCCAGGGCTCTCTCTGCCACGTCAATGGCCTCATCGATGTTTTTCAGCTGTCTGTAGACCTTGAGCAGGAGTCTGATGCCGCTGTAACTGCTGACAGGATTCTGGAGAATCCTTTCTGCCAGCTCATCAGCTTCATCTTTGACCTTCTCGTCTCTCTTGGCCCTCTGCAGCAGCTCAACAGCAGCGAGGTACGTGTCTGGATCCTGCTCTCTGGCCTTTCTCATCTCCTCCCAGATGTCTTCACCCAGGTCACTGTGTTCCTGAGTGCTCACCATCCCGATCACACGGCTGGTCTGCCAGTGAACCATCTCCGGCTGCATCCTGACGGCCCTCTGGAAGTATTCTGCTGCCAGCTGCCTTTGGTCTTTGTCAAACTTCATCAGGGTCCAGGCTTTCTCAGCGCAGATCTCCGGGTGGAGCTCATCCTGGGCAGCTGCTAAAGTCAAGAGAAGAAGTTACACTCATTCATATTTTATAACTACTTGTTTTATTTGCAGCCATCTATTTCTATAAAAACATGTTATATAAATAATATGTGGTTATTTCTGGTCTGAAACATAGCCTCATCATAGCTATGCTGCTATAGGTCTACGCTGCAGGGAGACACCAACATGATCCACTGACTGGTGTCCTCACCCCTCTACTCTCCCCTCCTTTCCTCTTCTCCCTTCAGCTGGATCCAGAGTTAATTAGGAGCAGTACTCGAGTTGAGGGGGGATGAGGGGGGATGGCATCCCCCCTGAAATAAAAACGATCAAAATCATCCCCCCTGTAAAACTGCCATCCCCCCTTTCCATCCCTCCCCTTTTTACAGTAAATGTTGGGAATATAACTTATAATTATTTCATCATTAGAATGTAGTTCGCATGTTGAGCAAAAGAAATAATAAAATCTGAGGGCACAGGGGCAAGCAAAGATGCAATGACGCAACATGATTGTTATTTTCAATTGGTTAATTGATGCCTGAGGGAGCGTCACGAGCTGCTGCGCAGAGCGACATCTTGAGGATTGACTGCACTGCAATGTGAGCATGAGGAAACGAGCAGCTGGACAACGAGATGTCAGGGAGTTTTTTTAAAAAAAAGACTCAAATGACAGCTATAAATCAAGAATCTCAATCACTACTTTTTAATAATCTATACAAAAGTGGCCAGACTCGCCACAGGTTGCACAATAACAACACAGCTAGTTTTCCAAGCTTGCTGTGTAGCCTGCAAACTAGCTGAGATGAACTCATGTTAACGTTCATCTATCTGGTTAACTAGTTTGCTGAAACACAGGACTTGTCATTCAGTCACGTTAGATTCTGGTTTATGAGCGTGGCAAACGTAAAACAGATATTTACTGTTAGCGTTTGACGAGAGTTTGTCTCAAATATTTGACCAGAATTAATGATGAAATATTCTTCACACGGCTATATTATTTTCATCAATAGGACTCATCAGGCAACAAAAATAAGTGAAGATGTTAGCTAAAATTCAGATGTTCAAGGCAGGTGACATTAAATAGTTTTCCCCCCTCCTGGGGCCTGTTGCTGTGGCCTGTAATTTAATATTACAGTGAATATGATAAATGTGATTTTAACCTATACTGTACATTCTGTCTATTATCTAAGAGCACGTTCATGTGCTTTTAGCATGACATGTCTGCACATTCTATCAAACCCTATAACGTTATTTTCTTCACATAGAGGAAAGCCATGGCCAGGAAGCAGGAGGATCAAGAGCAGAAGGTACAGGTTTGATTATTAAACCTTTAGTGTTAGACCAGGGGTTATTTTAACTGGGGATTCCCTGTAATTGACTTTTTTTCCCTCACAATAATTGAAAAATCTGAAGACTGTTAGTAATCTTTTAATGTAATCAAATAATTGGTAATGTAGAAACTGATAACAAAATTTTCATGACTGTCAAAATGACCAATTGCAAAAAAAAGTCTAGTGTAACCTCTAGTTTACACACTTACCCTTTTCAATTCATATGTAGGCCTATTAGTATGTAGCTCATTATTTCAGTGGCTATAAGGCACATTAATCTATTAATCTTCAGTCACTGCTTAGCTAACAATCAGAAAGCAAGAACATGAAAGATTGTCGACAAAAAACATGATTACGACAGTCTTTGGAAACTGCTATGAGATACTGAGACTTAAACTGAGAAACTAAAAACTGTGCACCAGAGGGGAGAAAAGGAAAAATATTGTAAAATGTTGAGAGAGTTTTTCTGTACTTCTGTACTGTCTTTAATAACACAAAAAAGAGATAATTGTTATTATTTTGCACTTAAAATAAACTTGGCTTGACTTGATTTGAGAGGATTCAGAAGTCTTATTTGCAGTGTTTTGTTTTGATAATGAATTTACAGCCCTGCCCCTGCCACTTTTTTTTTTAAGTGAAAAACATTGAATGTCCCCCCTGAATTTTTTTTACAACTCTACTACTGATTAGGAGCACCTCATTAATGGAACTGAGATTCATTGTTCCTGGAGTTGTGATTCTGTCCTGCCTCCTCTTTTTTTTTTTTCTTTCTAAACGTTTTCAGTCCAGAGTTTTCAAAGCTATATACTAATCTGCAGTTCCACCCTCTGACCATCCCAGCATTGACCTCCAGAATCAGAATCAGAATCAGAATCAAATTTATTGTCGCCACTGAGCCAGCGTCCCAACACAGCAGAATTTGACTTCCCAGTTCACCGTCCAAGAGAAACATACAAAAACAACACAACATGTGGAC
>JAGFBZ010000065.1:0-82615 GCA_018398805.1 Hirundichthys speculiger | reverse complement strand
CATCTCTGACGTCCGGCTTGAGTCCAGCAGAGAGCAGCCCTCTGCTGAGTCGGGGTCAACTTCTGAGCTCACATGTGACAAGCTGACGGCCGACTCAGGAGGTGCAGAAGTCGAACTGGTGTCATGTTTAGATTCAGCACCAGAAAAAGACGCAACTCCTGCTCAGAACAGCGATCTTGACAAAACGGCAATGGCAGAGTTGCAGTCAAAACCACGAGACACCCTTTTGCCTGAAAAACGGAGTGAAAGCACTGGAGTTGCACTTGCTAGTGAGGAACACTTGGGTGCCGGTTCCTCAGAGAGCCAGCCAGAGAGCACAGAGTCTCAACATGAACACAGTTCAAATGTAGTTTCAGCCCCAGTCCAGGACCAAAGTGGTTCCCTTAGTGCATTTGACACGTCTGCGGGCCAGTTATCAGTCAGTAAAGATGAGACTGGAGTCGCATCTAGTTGTCAGCCGAGGAGGAGTCGACTCCAAAAGCCCAAACCACACCTATCAAGAACGGCAAGGTTTAAACCTCAAATCACAAAAGAGCCTGCGGAGAAAGATTTAATTTCTCTGAAAGCTGAAGTTGATGAGAAAACAGCAGCAGAGGCGGAACAACAACCACAAGATGCTTCTGTGCCTGAAAAGCAAAGTGTCAGCACTGATGTTGGTCTTGATACGATGGAAGACGTGGCTGCAGGAAGATCAGGTCCCGCTCCGTCAGAAAACCAGAGCACCTCTGAACTACAACCTGAATCGAGTAGGGAGCAAACTCCTGAAAAATCAGAGAAAGCCTCTGGAAACCTGACATCCAACCTTGGAAAACCGGAGAGTTGTTCAAATAAAGCCGTGACCGCTGCGAGCACAGAATCACCGACGGAACAAAGTTCAGATGTTGCTCCTGCACCAGTCCAGGACCAAAGTGGTCACCTTGCTGCGTTCGACTCGTCTGCGGGCCAGTTATCAGTCAGTAAAGACGAGACTGGAGCCGCATCTAGTTGTCAGCCGAGGAGGAGTCGATTCCAAAAGCCCAAACCAAACCTGCGGCAGGCGTCAAGAACAGCGAGGGTTACACCTCAAACTACAAAAGAGCCTGCGGAGAAAGACTTTAGTCTTAGTCCAGGCACCTCCTCGCCTGAGAATCGAAGTGAAAACAAAGCTGAAGTCTCAGAAGACCCCGTCACACTCTTGCAGGTTGTTGAGAAACCCCAGAGTTCCACGTCTGGATCCGGATCCTCCGACGGCACCGTGGCAGAGGTAGAAAACGCAGTCATCTTCCTGTACCGGCCCGCCAGAGAAATCAGACCAAAATGAAGATATCGTTTCAGTTTCAGCTCCGTCCCCAGACTCAGACTCGGGTCATAAATGTCCGGGGGAACCATCTTCTGCTGAGCAGCAGCTGGGGACGAACGTCGAACAAGTCTCAAGTTCAGGAGCCGAAGGAGACAAACCTCAAAGACGACAGCGGTTTTCCAAAGTCAAAGTCAAGCCTAATTTACAATCATCCTGTAGAGTGACACTCAGAAAACTTGAGTTGGATCCCAGCAGCAGCACGGACACCTCCTCAACTGTAACATCAGAGCAACCAGCTGGGGACGGTGGTGCAGAGCTCACTGTGGAGAAGGACTCAACTGGAGACGAAGTATCAAACGCTGATCGAATGGAAACTGACTCGACTTCATTAGGAGTCTGTGAGGCGGGGCTGTCCAGCAGAGTTAAAGAGGCTAATACTCAGCAGGCGGCGGATCCAGCTGCGGCTACAGATGCCCGGGCTTCAACACGAGTTGGTACAGAGACCGAAATGAGTCCTGTATGTTCGGAGGGAGAATCATCTGTCCGAGGGTAAGACACGTCTTCATTCCCCCGCCCTTAAAAATGCTGTCCACTATGTGGATTTTTTTCTATTAACAGTGTTTTTCTTATCTCCTGAAGTGCTCATCGTAAGTCACCATCACCGACCGGCTCCCCAAAGACATCAGGAAATCGTCCTCAACCTCGCAGAGGAAGGCTGATCAAACCCAAACCCAGCCTGCGGTGCAGCACTCGTCCTCCACGGTCGCAGCAAACAGACGGCGCGGCGCCAGCAGACGCAGGTACGAACGCTTCAAGAAGCTCAGCTGAGCAGCGACCAGGATCCTTGGCTTTCCGTCGGTGACTCGCTCTTCTTTTGCCCCAGAATCCAGCAGTCGCTCGCAAGACGTGGAGGCCTCTTTTGATCTCAAACCAGCGGCCGAACTCGCGCCTGAACCTCCTCAGTCCTCAGAGGGACCTGCTGATAAAGTCGGTGACAGAAACGCCTCTTCGGGTGATGCTCAGCCCTCTCTGGATTGTGCTTCACGAGTACCATCTACCCAGGTGAGAGGAAGATTAGGGCTGGGCAAGTTAACGCGTCATTATCGCATTAGCTCGTTAATTTATTAACGCCGACATTTATTTTATCGCGCGTTAACGCATGTTGCTCACATGCTTTTGTTTTGAAAAGTCTGTTACTGGCTGCTGCGGAATTGGTGGAAAAACATGCAGAAGAGCTAAAACAGACATGGAGATCGGTAAAAATCAGTGAACTTTACAGTTCGAGTAGCCACTCAGGTAGCAATATTAACAATTCTGTCTGAAAAAAAAAAAATTATAGACTGAAACAAAACTTTCCTGTCATTCCTCCATGTTCCATCAGATCTGCTCCATGTGTTCACTGTCCTGCTGTTCTCTAGCTGGTTACTGCAGTGCGGCTCCATCTAGTGACACAGATGTGTAATGACAACAGAAAGTCCAGTCCTCCATTATAAAACAAATTCAGTTCTGTGGCCCATTTTTTATTTTCGTATTTTTGATCCAAGTCTAAAATTGAAATATTAAAAAAACTGGCATTTTTTCGTTTTTTTTTTGTGTTAGATTAAAAATGAAAAATGTAATAAAATGTAACTTTTTTTTTTTTTTTTTAATTTTTGATTGACAATTGAAAATGGAAAGAATGAATGATACATGGATTGGTAAAGTTACTGAACTTTTTTTTAAATTTTTTATAGAAACAGGATGACATTAATGCAGTGGCAATAAGCTTTATTTTATTTTACATTTTTTAAGATGAGATTTACACTAAATATGTGTTACTGACAAGTGCTGATGTTAAAAGTGTTATGACACTTTAGTTCATATGGCAGCAGAACATTTAAATAAAAGTGCATTTTACACTACTTTTGAATTCATTATTTGATTTTGCATATACAATGCGATTAATCGTGATTAATCAGGAAAATAATGCGATTAATTGCGATAAAAAATTTTGAATCATTGCCCAGCCCTAAGGAAGATACATCTGTGAAGGCCGGATGAACTAACCCTCCCAGTTTATTAACGCTCTATTCCAACTGAATGAAATAATTCTGGCCCACTTGAGTGAAACTAAATATTTGTTGCAGCCTTTTTATTAATGCACCAGTAATTATTGTTTGCTTCTTCAGATTAAATTGTGTGAACATCAAACAAAAACCCAATAATGATTTACAGGGAAATGTCGCCCTCTAGTGGCGATATTTAACATGTGTTTTCTGCGCCGCTGTAATAACCTGGTGATGTTTGATCCACTGAGTCTTTAGATATAAACTGCTCAATATGAGGTGATAAAACTGAAACAGCTCTTTTATATTTAAATGTTTATAACTACATGAATAGAAATATGAATATTAAAATCAACGTCTGACAACATCTGACCCCAGAATCCACCGGCATCGAGCACAGAGGGGATCCAGAGTTTGCCACTTCTATTAGACAGTAAGTCAGTCGTGTGTTTTCTTCCTCTGAATTTAGTTTGACGTTTGTCGACTACACCTCTTGATTTTTTTTTTTTCTTTTTTTTAATGGTGGGGAGGAAAATAATAGAATGAAATCCTTCTCTTCTCTCAGTGCTGCCAGAGCAGGTGCCCTCAGACCCAGACGAGCCGTTTTTCATCCTCTCTCTGACTGAGATCCCGGCCTCTTCGGGAGGGGAGGTGGTCGGCGCCGCCGCCGGGCCGCTGCCTTATCTTCCCGCAACAGATCCACCGACGCAGCCGCTGAGGTGAGTGGCCGCCTCTTTACCCGCTGGGTACATTTGCTCTCCTGTGACCTTCTTCGACCTTTTTGCAGCGTTTCTGGAGAGGGTTTGATAGCGGCGGGAGATGGGTCTGTCTTGAACGCCCCTCCACCCGTCTCCGCAGAGGAGAGCGTCGACTTGACCAGCGTGAAAGACGCAGGGTCGAAGCCAGCTGTTGCAAGCAGCTGTTTGGGTCTGCAGGGTGATCCAGTGGCTCCACGAGGTAAAATATTTCAGCTTTTCTTGTCTTTTTTTACGATGATGGTTAATGGCATTTCATTGAGGGTTAATTATGATTTTGCGTGTTAACGGAGCAGAAAGTACTTCAGTCCAGCCGCCAGAGTTTCCAGAGCTTCCAGAGACTGTCGACAGTAGTAAGTTTGAAACTTCTGCTTCAAAGCAAAACCTACCAGGCGCTGGAAGAAGAGGTACACAGCTCATGAACTCAACACATTTGCTTTCATTAAACTAGAAGTATCTTCTTAATCCGGTGTCCATCTTCTTCAAATAGCTAAAGTGAAAGCTAAGCCCAGAACTAAAAGGAAGACTACCACCATGGCCGCTGAAACGGAGCCAGCCTCCACCCAAACGAGCGCCGCTCAGGACCCGAAGCAGCCTGAGCCTCCTGAGCAGCCGGAGGCCCCTGGTGACCCGGTCGCTGAGAACATGGAGGAAGCAGCGATCGCGCAGAGGTCAATAAGGAGGTCAATAAGGAAGCTGAACGCAGCTCAGGGCCACAAACCGCTCGAGGCGTCGGAAGCCGTGGGAAAAGGTAGGGGTGGGGGGAGCAACAAACACTTTCAATTCAACACTTTTAACTCGGGGTGCACGATAATTATTGGCCCGATAACAGGAAATTATGACGTCGTTCCAATAAGTCCGATATCGTGACGAACAGCCCCGATAACATATATATCAACACGGCAGTGCCTCGCTCCTTCTGAGATCCAAGTAACCAGCAGTGAATGTTATGTTCAAGTAACGTCGGCATAATCAGAAAAACGGTTTCTCAATAAGGAAAATCAAGAATACCCCCTCATGCCAGAAAACAACTTGTTAACTGGTTATAATTTTGGTAGTTGCTGACTTGAATTGATATTGGCAGTATTTTTCCACATGTTACACATAAAAAATAGAAAAGGCAGAAAGAACGACTAGCCATCGAGGGAACAGAGGAATTTACGTTACACCTTGAATGCAGCCTGCAGCACAGCGTGCTGATGAAAACAAACATGGCAGCGATGGTATAGAACTTCTTTAAAGTTTCTGAAGAAGATAGTTCACTGGTTATTTGTGACAAATGCTCCAAGCGAATTCCACGAGGAGGAAAAAATAGCACTAGCTTTAATACGTCAAACCCGATTAGCCACCTGAAACATAACCATCGCTTCCATGGAGTTTTGAAATCGCGCTAACGTGAGCTAACATAAGCTAACGCTAACGTGAGCAAGCCAACAACAAGTCTCTCATCTCCTCTCCCTCATCTCTGTCATCTAAAGCTTCCATGAGATTAAAAAAAACAACAAAACTACTGAACCTCATTTACTTTAATTAAAGGCATTAATTTGAATGGAACCACAAGTCAAAATCCTTTAAACGTAATTTTATGTTACTATGGAGTATACTTTTTCAGTTTATTTACACAGACAAGTCTAACTTGTGTCAGTACATTATGCACTGTGCATTATTTTATATTGTCGTTTAGGAATGCACTTTTTCAGTTTGTAATTCTGATGTATGTATTTCCATCAGTTCAAGGAGCCTTTATTTTTTTTTTATATCAGTCAGTAATGAACCTTATTTAAGTTAATGTGAGATATCAAATAGGTTTATTTGATAGCTTTATGAAAATGTTTGAGAGGTTTGCCAATAGTTTTTTTATTATAAAAAAAACCTATTTTTGATTTTGGTTATAGTATTGATGTAATGATCTTAGGTATATGTGTGTGTTATCAGTTATCGGTATCGGCCTTTAGGAGCTGAAAGTTATCGGTTATTGGTATTGGTTTTGAAAAACAGTTATCATGCACCCCTACTTTTAACTAATCTTTTAACTCACAGTTTATCATTTGAAAACTTTGTGTGTGGAATTGGACTAGAAATGAAAGAAAAGGAAATAAAAGAGGGGAAACCTGGGCCGCTCTTTGTAAACATGGGTCTGTGATGTCACAGTTGCCTGCACATTTGAGCTTTATTCTTATTCAAGCTCATTTTCAGACAACTGTGAGCGACATTGTGGAGCAACCAAGACAACGTTACAGAGACGTGTTATGTCGTAGTTTTTGATTTGGGTGTCACTTCAGAATAGGCGTGAGTATTGGCAAGGACCTCGCAATACGATATGTATCATGATACTTGGGTTACGATACGATGTTATCACGATATCATGATATGTTGCAATATTCTACCCAGTTAATATCAAAATTAAAAGTAGAGATGAAAAATCAAGTTGCTGTATATGTTCATCAGATGATATTGATCATTCAGAGGACAAATTGAGTCAAAACTATTTGCTTCAAAACAACCAATTTATTGTTTATTAGTGTTTTTGCACATTTAAAATTTTAAACAATTTAAATGTGAAAATTAAACAATTTTCCTTAAAAAAATAGATATTAGGAGCTGAAAAATCGATATTATAATCGGCAGGCAAAAATCGCGATATATTGCCAAATCGATTTTTTTTTTCACACCCCTACTTCAGAAGCCCAAATATTTTCTCCTAAGAAAAGATCTTTTTTTTTTTCATTGTTTATCCCCTTTAATGATTTAATCCATTATAATTAAAGGTTTGCTTTTCTCCCCCCGCTTGTTTTCCAATACACAACAGAAAAGCGAAAGATTTCCCTTCATTCCTCTCTGAGACGAACCAGGCGTCTGGAAGCCGTCCTCATCCCGGCAAAGCTGCTTCCAAGAGGGCAAAGGTGAAAACTCCCTCCACCTCCTCTGAGCCCGCGGCCTCCACGTCACATGACCTCGCTCCCGCACACAGCTCCACACAGCCGGAGGAGGCCCCTTCAACATCTGGCACACCTGCAGCGCGGCGGGAAGGAGCGTCTGACCGGGCCGGTCCCGGCCGGTCAGATCTCCTCGCGTCCGGCACGCCGCTCCGCACGGCCGAGGTGAGGAGTCGGGTCTGAGCCGCCTGAGCTGGAAGGGATTTCCTCTCACGCGCCCACGTGGAGTCGAATTAAAGTTGGCCTTTTGTTCTTTATTTCAGGCTCCGACGTCTCAGGAGGGTGACGTCACCGACGGCAGCTCGGTGGAGGAGGAGGAGCCCACCAGCGTGACTCAGCAGTTTTTCAGTGACATTTTCACAGAAGTGCAAGAGGGATGAAACCTGCAGGTGGATTACCTTTAATGTACGCTTCCTCGTCTTAACTTATCCCCTGTGAAGGTTGATTTCACGCTAATATATATATATGTATATATATATATATATTTTTTTTTTCTCTTGAGTCGTGATGCTTTTACTCGGACGCTTCCTCACTTTCATGAGCACTTTATATTTGTACAGTACTTTGCTCCAGCGTGTTTTTAAACCTCCGTTAGTTTAATTGATTGATATTTAAGGAATGTGAACACAGGCAGCAACAAAGAAAACAAGCTCTTCAGACTGAACATGTCACACTTGAATGTTTGATTTTTTTTTTTTTTTTTTTTTGCTTCAAGCCTCAAATTTTATTAACCAGCTGTGAAAATGTAAATATTGTAAAATTGCAAGGTTTGGAATATTTTTTTGAATGTAATTTTCATGCCGTACACATCCAGTCTTCAGACTCCAGTGTTATTCTCAGAGAAAGTGTTTATCCCATTAACTCTGGCATCTATGTACAGTTTCTTTTGCCTCCTCCGTGTACCTGTGTCAATTTTTATTTAGAAAAACAGACATTTTTCAAGGCTGAGACAGTTTGCTGGACTTTATGTTGCGGGTTTGATGAGTATTTTCTACAGCTGTGCAACGTCTGGATTAATAAAATGAAATCTGTAGCCGTCACGTCCCCCTCTGTAAAGCAGTACCACTTCTGACCACATGGGGGCAGCACATTATGTCCTCCCCTTTCATTAACACAGTATTACCAGTGGCTGATTTGTAGATACAGCAGAGCCATACGCCCCCATGTGGTCAGAAGTTGTTTTGCTACATAAAGTGGCTTTAATGATCCACTGTGTGGATTGTAGCGACATCCAGTGGTTTACAGTAAATCACAACCTAGAAGTTGCACCGTCACCAGATGGTTCGTTCAGAGATCACGAGAAAGCGTTGTTCATCATTTTTGACCGATATTTGCTTAAATGATTTAACGTTTCCTCCAGTTGGTTCCCCCAACATGCTACGCACTCAGACATCACGGGTTTTGTCGGTTCGGTTCAGTTGTTAAAAGCCTGAATAAAATCTGTTCTTCCACCACTGCTTGATGCTTCTGAATTTTTAAAAGCACATTTTATTTAACATTTTAAATATAGTGCATTTTTGGTGTTTGCTAAAAACTTGAGATGAGATATGTATTAACTGACACGATGTTTGAATTGCTCATGATTAGCTAAACTGGAGACTTGATAAAACTCCCACTCGAATCATTTCATTTGAATACTTCAGCCTAAAAATTGTTACATTTGTGAATGCCATGATGTTGGATAAATATAGTAAATATAGTAAACCTTTTGCTTTCTTCAGATTTAGAAAGATTTTTCTATAAAAATCCATAAAGCCTTGTTACACCAAGACGATAACATAAATCAGCCAAAAGACAAACGTTGTTTGTCCCTAATGGGAAACGCCCTCGGGTTTGTCGGTGAACGTTGGTGAACTTCACGCTTCTGTTCATGCGCTCGATGAAAATCTTCAGTCTTCTGACTGAAAAGCTTGTTCGACGGCATCTGAAGGATTTTCCAGAATCTTTCAAGGGTGACTGATTGAAGATTAGATTAGATAGACTCAACTTTGTTATTGCACATGTCAAAGTACAGGGCAACGAAATGCCGTTAGCATCCAACCAACTCAGTTTATCCAGGCTCAAATCGTTCACATCACAACCATCTGCTGCCACCTCTGGTGTGCCCCAGGGCTCAGTCCTGGGGCCCCTCATTTTCATCATTTCACTTCTTTCCATTGGCTATTTTTTCCATAAATATAACATAAATTTCCACTTTTACGCGGACGACACCCAGCTCTACCTCTCCAGTAAACCCACCCCCAACCTCCCACCCTCCTCCCTCACCGACTGCATCACAGAAATCAAATCCTGGTTCACATCAAATTTCCTCAAACTCAACAGTGACAGAACTGAGGTGCTTTTGCAGTGAAATAAATACAATGTACAGTATATACACATATATGCACATGTATAACTATATATATATATATATATATATATATTCGGCAATGCGCTGGGCGGTTTTCACCACCCTCTGCAAGGCCTTCCGGTCAGTGCCGGAGCAGTTCCCGTACCAGACTGTGATACAGTTGGTGAGGATGCTCTCGGTGGTGCGAACCGACACGGCAGAGCGATGTGACGGCGTTGCTGAATGCGTTGGAGGGGAAAGGTGACCCTGATGGCCGGTGACATCAGTCTGATGGCTGGTCCTGAAGGTGCTGAAGATGCTGACGTCAGGGTTCAAGGACATGCCCTGCGTATGGAAACAGTTTCGAATGCTGATGCTCTGCAAGAATATCGCCTCCACTTTCACCCTCGTCGCCTTCGTCTGATTCGACAGAATTCAGAGCTGAAAAAGTTTGGTCATTTGTTTTGCAGCTTGTCGTCTTGTAACCTGCGGGAACAGTAAAGTTGATACTCAGTGCTGCCCGTTCAGTTATTCATTAATTCATCTAAATGACCACTTTAAAGGCAGTTTGTATGTTCTCTCTGTGTTTGTGTGGGTCCGTGGGTTTCCTCCCACAGTCCAAAGACAAACATGTCAGGTTAATTTGTGGTTCTAAACTGCCTGTAAGAGTGATTGTGAGTGTGCATGGTTGTTTGTCTACATGTGGCCCTGTGGTGGACTGGAGACCTGTCCAGGGTGGACCCCTGCACCTAAAGAGAGGTGGGATAGACCCCAGCAGACCCCCATGACCCTAGATAGGATGAAATGGGTATAGATGATTGATGGACAACTTTCCTACCTTCTCAGCTTATCCAGGCTCAAATCGTTCACATCACAACCATCTGCTGCCACCTCTGGTGTGCCCCAGGGCTCGGTCCTGGGGCCTCTCATTTTCATCATCTACCTTCTCCCCCTTGGCCATTTTTTCCGTAAATATAACATAAATTTCCACTTTTATGCAGACGACACCCAGCTCTACCTCTCCAGTAAACCCACTCCCAACCTCCCACCCTCCTCCCTCACCGACTGCGTCACAGAAATCAAATCCTGGTTCACATCAAATTTCCTCAAACTCAACAGAGACAGAACTGAAGTTCTCCTCATTGGTACTAAATCAGAATTATCCAAATCTGACAGCTTTTCTCTCACCATTGATAACTGCTCCCCCTCCCCTCAGGTTAAGAGTCTGGGTGTCGTTCTCAACAGTACTCTATCTGTCCAATCCCACATCAGTAACGTCACCCAGTCTTTACACTTTCATCGCCCCTCCCTTACCTCGCCATACCACTGCCATCCTCAATCATAGTCTTGTCATCTCCTGCCTGGACTACTCCAACTCCCTCCTCTATGGTCTCCCTCCATCAGCTTTAACTGGTCCAGAACTCAGCTGCCCGTATCATCACTAGTACCCCCCTCCATCCACCACATTACGCCCACTCTGCTCCCCATTAAACACCGCATCCAGGTCCAGATTCTCCTCCTAACATTCAAGGCCATCCATGACCTCGCCCCTCCATACCTGTCTGAGCTCATCTCTGTTGCCACTCCCTCCCGTCACCCTCAGGTCCTCTTCTTCAGGGGCGGCTGTGGCTCAGGTGGTAGAGAGGGTTGTCCGGTAACCGGAAAGTTGCCGGTTCAATTCCCATGCTCCCCTGGCTACATGTCGAAGTATCCCTGAGCAAGATACTGAACCCCAAGTTGCTCCTGGTGAGCATGTGGCACCCTGCGTGGTAGCCTCGGCCATCAGTGTGTGAATGTGTGCGTGAATGGGTGAATGTGAGGCCTAATGTAAACTGCTTTGAGGGCACCTCGGTGCTGATAAAGCGGTATATAAGTGCAGTCCATTTACCATTCTTCCATCCACCTGTCTGCGGCCTCTGCCCATCTCACCACCAGGGGGAGCAGCAGGGCCTTTAGCTGCTCTGCTCCACGGCTCTGGAACTCACTTCCACCAGAAATCAGAAATTTGGACTCACTTCCTCTGTTCAAATCCTCACTTAAAACTGTTAAAATCGTCTTTTTCACTGTCATAGCCACTGCACTTTCAAATTTTAACCCGCCTCCTAATCGCATTATTTCCCTGATTTATTTTCCCTGATTAATCACGATTAATCGCATTGTATACGAAAAATCAAACAATGAATTCAAAAGTAGTGTAAAATGCACTTTTATTTAAATGTTCTGCTGCCATATGAACTAAAGTGTCATAACATTTGTTGTTCAAACACTTTTAACATCAGACTTGTCAGTAACACATATTTAGTGTTTCATCTTAAAAAATGTAAAATAAAATAAAGCTTATTGCCACTGCCAGGGCATTAATGTCATCCTGTTTTTATGAAAAATAAAAAAAAAAGTCTACAAACAAAATCCAACAAAATGATTGTGTCTCAGCACAATCAGAACATTAAAACAGGTAATTTCTGAGGTAACAGCAAAAACTTTTAACGGGGAGTTCAACTTATCAGTTGTTACAAGAAACCTTGTTTCTGTTGAATCCTCCGTCTGGGAGAACTTTAAAATGAAAATGTCCATGTTAAAGTTCAGTAACTTTACCAATCCTTGTATCATTCATTCTTTCCAGTTTCAATTGTCAATCAAAAAATTAAAAAAAAATTAAAAAGTGACATTTTATTACGTTTTTCGTTTTTTAATCTAACACAAAAAAAAACAAAAAAAAAAAGCCTGTTTTTTTTTTATATTTCAATTTTAGACTTGGATCAAAAATACGAAATTAAAAAACGGGCCACAGAACTGAATTTGTTTTATAATGGAGGACTGGACTTTCTGTTGTCATTACACATCTGTGCCACTAGATGGAGCCGCACTGCAGTAACCAGCTAGAGAACAGCAGGACAGTGAACACATGGAGCAGATCTGATGGAACATGGAGGAATGACCACAAAGTTTTGTTGCAGTCCAGAATTTTTGTTTTCAAACAGAATTATTAATATTGCTACCTGAGTTACTACCCGAACTGTAAAGTTCACGGATTTTTACCGTTCTCCATGTCTGTTTTAGCTTTTCCTTGTTTACCTGCCGACTGTTTTCTGGTTCTGCAGCAACCAGTAACAGACTTTTCAAAACAAAAGCATGTGAGCAACATGCGTTACTGCGCGATAAAATAAATGTTGCCGTTAATAAATTAATGAGTTATTAACGCGTTATTAATGCGTTATTTACGCGTTAATAACTTGCCCAGCCCTAGTTTTTACATATTTATTGTGCTTTGTTTTTAACTGTGTTTTAATGCTGTATGGTGACCTTTAGTAACAGAAAGGTGCCTTTAAATAAAATGTATTAGTATTATTATTATTATTATTATTATTATTATTATTATTATTATTATTGAAGTGAGCCATACTTGAAGTTTACCAGTAGGGGATGATGTGGTTGTATTGCCCTTAAATGTTCATTACACAGGCAGAGTAAATCCATTTACACGGCACTGACTGCACTAATCGTTTTTTCACGCTATTCATTTTTTATAAAATGTTTGCACAGTTATCTGTACGAACTGTGCTGTAACTGGAACATTTATGTGATAGAGGCGCTTGAATAAGAGTCTTTTTCCAGGCTCTAATCCGTCACGCTGCAGCCTCTTGTATGGAGGCTTAAGGCTGTTTTGATCTCTGTTGTATAACTGACTTCTCTGTGTGTGCGAGTCCACCCTGAACGTTTTTTCCTTCAGCCTGCCAGATTAGCCCGTTAGCCGCTCACGGGGAACAGACCTCCGAGCTTCCAGCGCCATGAGTGGTCCGACTCAGGTCAGTGACGGGGAGACGGGTTTACTGTTTTACTGCAAATACAGTTGTTTCACACAGAGGTGAGTGACGGATGTTTTTACTTCAACTGTCCATGTGTGTGAGGCGAAGCTACCGGAAGAAGAGAAGACCCATTTAATGCTCGCTGGTGCCAGTTTTTAATATTCCCTTGAATTTGTGAGGGGAAAAATAAGTTTCCTATAGACCAGTTAAAACACTATTTCAGAATGAATTCAAATGTATGATTTATGATCGTGGTTCTGATCCACAAAGCTGCGTTCCATGATGGTTTTCCAGCTCTGATATGTGCATCAACGTTGGGTTTTTAATGTTTTTGAGATTTCTTTTCACGGACAGGATGAAAAAGTGCTGCAGCAGATTGAGATGGAGGTGCGGATGCGGGAGGGGGCCGGGAAGCTGCTGGCCGCCTGCTCCCAGAGGGATCAGGCCCTGGAGGCCTCCAAGAGCCTGCTGACCTGCAACGCTCGCATCCTGGCCCTGCTCAGCCAGCTGCAGAGGATGAGGAGGGCGCAGATCCTGGAGAGAGTGGGACCCAGGTCAGGTGTCAGGTGTCATTACTTATTTAACAACAAAAAAAAAAAAAAGAGAGAAGCCAACATAACAGCTTGAAGTGCTAAAAAGCTAAACGCTAAAATCACAGCTGCGCTACTTCCTGAACTTCAGCCAGCTCTTTTGTTTCCTGTGTGCCATTATTGGACAAACTGATCAATCCAGGTGTGTCTGGCCATTGCTGTGAGGTCAGACACACCTGGATTGATCCGTTTGTCAGCTGACCCGAACCCAGATAAACGGAGACCTGATGAGAAGCGACTGCTGCTCGTCTGAGATCGTTGCTGATGTCTTAACTCTTCGGTGTTGTGTTAACGCCAACGTGAATGGTCTGAACACCTGGCTGCCACATAACATCTAAAGTTCTTTGGACGTACTATTTATTAGACTCAGTAAAGGCCTTCAGGTGAAAGAGGGGCCATTTTGTTTTCACATATCTGCATATACCACACCTGAGTGGTTCATTCATAAATCCGTTTCACTTCAGAACCTCTGAAGGTGAAGATGTCGTGCCATGTGCTGGAAAAATAGCACTTTCAGGTGAGTGCAGGGATACACAGAATTTTTTTTATCCCCCCCAAAAAAATGTACTAAAGAGGCTGAGGGTTGTCTTTATAATATTTCAGACCTGCGAATCCCCCTCATGTGGAAAGACTCGGAGTACTTCAAAAACAAGGGAGGTGAGCCAGACTGGAGAATATTAACGAATCTCATCACAGGGTGAAAAAAAAAATGCTTTAAGTTTGTGAAACGCTCTTTTCTGTCTGCAGAGCTGCATCGCTGCGCCGTGTTCTGCCTGCTTCAGTGCGGCACGGAGATCCACGACACCGATCTGGTGATGGTGGACAGGACTTTGACTGACATCTGTTTCGAGGACGCGGTCATATTGTAAGCTGATGTATAAAAACTAGGGCTGGGCAAGTTAACTCGTTATTATCGAGTTAACGCATTAATTTATTAACGCGACATTTGTTTTATCGCGCGTTAACGCATGTTGCTAACATGCTTTTGTTTTGAAAAGTTTGTTACTGGCTGCTGCGGAAGCGTAGGACAATTAGCAGGTAAACATGCGAAAAGCTAAAACAGACATGGAGAACGGTAAAAATCTGTGATCTTTACAGTTCAGGTAGCAACTCAGGTAGCAATATTAACAATTCTGTCTAAAAAACCAAAATCCTGTATGGCAACAAAACTTTGGCGTCATTCCTCCATGCTGATAAAGTCGGTGACAGAAACGCCGCTTCAGGTGATGCTCAGCCCTCTCTGGATTGTGCGTCACGAGTATCGTCTACCCAGGTGAGAGGAAGATTAGGGCTGGGCAAGTTAACGCGTTATTATCGAGTTAACTCATTAATTTATTAACACGACATTTGTTTTATCGCGCGTTAACGCATGTAGCTCACATGCTTTTGTTTTGAAAAGTCTGTTACTGGCTGCTGTGGAATTGGTGGAAAAACATGCAGAGAGCTAAAACAGACATGGAGAACGGTAAAAATCCGTGAACTTTACAGTTCGAGTAGCAACTCAGGTAGCAATATTAACAATTCTGTCTGAAACAAAAATTCTGGACTTCAACAAAACTTTCACGTCATTCCTCCATGTTCCATCAGATCTGCTCCATGTGTTCACTGTCCTGCTGTTCTCTAGCTGGTTACTGCAGTGCGGCTCCATCTAGTGGCACAGATGTGTAATGACAACAGAAAGTCCAGTCCTCAATTATAAAACAAATTCAGTTCTGTGGCCAGTTTTTTAATTTCGTATTTTTGATCCAAGTCTAAAATTGAAATATAAAAAAAAACAGGCATTTTTTCATTTTTTTTTTGGTAGATTAAAAAACGAAAACCGTAATAAAATGTCACTTTTTAATTTATAAAAAAATGTTTGATTGTCAATTGAAAATGGAAAGAATGAATGATACACAGATTGATAAAGTTATTGAACTTTAACATGGACATTTTCATTTTAAAGTTCTCCCAGACGGAGGATTCAACAGAAACAAGGTTATTTGTAACAACTGACAAGTTGAACTCCCCGTTAAAAGTTTCTGCTGTTACCTCAGAAATTACCTGTTTTAATGTTCTGATTGTGCTGAGCCACAATCATTTGTTGGATTTTGTTTGTAGACTTTTTAATTTTTTTTTTTTTTTTTAAACAGGATGACATAAATGCCCTGGCAGTGGCAATAAGCTTTATTTTATTTTACATTTTTTAAGATGAGATTTACACTAAATATGTGTTACTGACAAGTGCTGATGTTAAAAGAGTTTGAACAACAAATGTTATGACACTTTAGTTCATATGGCAGCAGAACATTTAAATAAAAGTGCATTTTACACTACTTTTGAATTCATTATTTGATTTTGCGTATACAATGCGATTAATTGTGATTAATCAGGGAAATAATGCGATTAATCGCGATTAAAAATTTGAATTGTTGCCCAGCCCGATTTAAAACCATCCTTGATGCTGAATTCTGGTTCATTCTTGTGTTCTTTTGTATAATATCTGCATGTGTGTGTGCACAGCAACGGCGTCGGTCCGGGCTTCCAGCTCCGCGTCGAGCTCTACAGCAGCAGCGTGGTGGAAGAGTTCTCGCTGGGGGCTCTGGCGCCCAGGAGGCTGAGCTTCCTGGGGGGGTCTCTGGGATGTTCCTCCGGCAGGAAGATCAGAGCCGCCTTCGACTCCGCGGCCGCCTGCGGATCCGCGCCCGCCGGAGGAGAAACGAGACCCGGACGCGTGTCGCTGCCCCTGTCGCTCGACCAGTCCGCACTGTGAGCATGACGGTTCTACCGACGCGCACGCCATGAAAGCAGTACCGCTTCTGACCACGTGGGGGCAGCGCACGACAAGAAAGGGCCACGGAGGATGTAATTGAAGTGGCGGCCCCCCAGGTGGTCAGAGGTGGTACGGCTACGTAGAGTGGCTTTAAGATCGTTGTTGATACCCGCTGTTTTCTGTGTGAAGAGGTCCGAAGTACAACCTGCTGGCTCACACGACCCTGAGCGTCCAACAAGTCCAGGATGGATTCAAGACTCACGATCTGACACTTTCAGAATCAGGTGATCTTCTTCTTTTTTTCCTGCCTGTCTCTTTCTTGTCCTCTTGTTCTTTTTTTTTTGTCCTCTAATAGGGCTGTAGCGATACACTAATCACGCGATATGATACACGATATTCGGCTCACGATACGATATATATCGATATTCCTCTTACTATACATTAAAAAGTATTATATGCTCCACATGTAGTCATATATATTTGTAGTCATCAAATATATGAATTGGTGGTTTTTACACAGTTATGTATGTTAGTATGTGGTTTATGGTAATACCAAAAACTAGTTGTAAATTTAGAAAATGGCAAACTTGTGACTATTTTAACTCAGAATGATGAAAAATACCAAAATGTAAAGGAAAAAGTACCTATTGTCTCAGAATATCATTTTGGTTACCATGTGTTCATTTGGAGTCTCTCCAAAGGCCTTTTTGGAGCTGCGCCTAGATTTTTTAATGAAAAACCAGATCACTGTAAAATGGTTATATGTTGTGCTATCTTCTTCAAATTTGAAACACATGTTCAGTTATAGTGTGCCTACAGCCTCATACTGTCATTTACTATTTCAGATGAATATTCAGACTATTATTCATCCTGAAAGTCATTTTTTATTTCAGGCGGAACAAAATTTTAAATTTTTTACTGACTTCAGAGTTCCATTACTCTGTCTCTGTATCACCTAGAGTGTTCCTGACAGTTTTATAAGAAACTACAGAGTGTCTTCTTTATGGAACACTTTAATGCATCCATGTGCGTGACACAGAACAGTTTAGAAGTTACAATCATTTTTTTGGGTATGTATTTGGGGGTCATTTTAGGCGGTTTTGCTAAAAAAGAGGGGTCAGGGTTTATCAGGTTAACATAATTTTTGAAAGATTTTAAAGGGACAAAGTGATTTTGGTGACATCTTGTGAGTGTTGAAATGACTTTGTTTGAATGAATTGAACTGAAAGCATCAATTACACATTACAGTCATGGAAAAAATTATTAGACCACCATTTTTTCTTCACTTTCTTGTTCATTTTAATACCTGGTACCACTAAACGTCATCATGTGACTAAAACAGACAGAAAAGAAAACACTGAATGCATAAAAGCAGTGTTTTTGGCAGTACAACGCCATAGCTATTGATGTAAAAACTTAAGTGATTTAGGTTATAATCAAGAAAACCATGGAAAATGAAACAGAAAAATACATGAAATAGCTTTGGTTTGTACTGTTTTTTTTCCCCATGTTGTCCAGACTATTTCTGACTTGTGCATTAACCAGTGGCTCCTGTTTTCCAGAGGACAGCCCCTCCTGGCTGCCTCTGTACGGCAGCGTCTGCTGCCGTCTGGCCGCTCAGCCTCTGTGCATGACTCAGCCTGTCATCAGTGGTCAGCTGGAGGTCAAGGTGACGACATCTCGCCGTTCGCCATTTCTCTTTGATCTCGCATCGCCACGCTTCACGGCGCTCCCCTACTCTGTGCTCTTGCCCAGCTCCAGGAGGGTCGCCGGGAAGCTTTCTGCGCCGCCGTCCGGAGACGAGCCCTCCTGTGTTATCGAACCCAAGAGGAGCTGGAAGCTGAAGGGACGCCGGCGCTCTCGATCCCGTTAAGAAAGGTCGGTTCCTCCAGAAGGTCACAGAGGTAGCGGATGAGGTGATGGAGTCGTGTTTTTGTCTGTGTTGGTTGCAGTTGCGTGCCACGACCACCGGAGGGCGCCAGTAAATTAACAAACTGAAAGGAAAGCTGTGATTCATTTCACACATTCAAATCATTCAATACCAAAAAATGAAAATCTCACATTACAAATGATGCATAATTAACACAACCTGAGCAGTGGAAGGCTAATTTGTCTTCTGACTGCGTGCTCTTCTCCAGTAATGAGCCAGTTTATTGTTCTGTTTGATAAAAGAAAGTCAGTGGATGAAGCTGCCTTTTTGTGCATCAATTTTTCTTTTCTTTGACATGTTGGGACTAGTTTGTAGAGGTTTTTCTCAAATCCATCAGTTCTGAAAATCGTCCTGAGTTCTTGCTCATGGTGATATACTGTTATCGTTGTGGGTAACGATGAATCAAATCAAATCAAATCAAATCAAATCAAACTTTATTTATATAGCACTTTTCATACATGTAAAATGCAATACAAAGTGCTTGACAGAATAAGAATAAGACACACACAAAACACACACACGCACCCTCACAGCACAAAGTAAAAAGTTAAATAAGAAATGCATTATGGGAGATGTAGTTAATTGTCAATATGCGCTTTAAAGTGGCATAAGCTTATTTTAAGTTTGAAAATATCGGTTTAAAATTTAAGCCAATAATGCAAAAGTGCTCGAGGGCCACATAAAATGACGTGGCGGGCCACATTTGGCCCACGGGCCTTGTGTTTGACACGTGTTCTAGAGCAGCCATTCCCAAACTTCAAAATACCAAGGCCCAATTTGAAATGTGAAAAATCTCCGCGGCCCACCGAAACCTTTAATCACAACTGTGATCAACATACAAGACTAGGAACCATGTTCCGATATTAATGTGAGGGGTCAACAAATAAGGTGACACTTATCATATTAAGTTAAGATGACAGGAGAATAACACTTAATTGGGTTGTTTTATTACTTCTTAATGTTTTTTTTAATCATGTCATAAATATTTTACAGTAATTAAAGACATATTCATAAAAGATCGAGGATTTAAACACATTTGTTTAATTTTAATGACCTCTCACGGCCCACCTGCAGTACCACGACGGCCCACCAGGGGGCCGCGGCCCACACTTTGAGAATCTCTGTTCTAGAGTATGAAACGCCAAGACTTCATATTAATTTCTAAGACTTGTTTTGAAAATGTGAAACAGCAGCTGACTCGTTCCATGAATATGAAGGTTTCCGTTCTCGTTTCCCTCACGAGGCTTGTCGGTAAATATGTGAAAATAATAGAAATAATTGTGACTCTACGTATTCTTCATCTCTTCGTTGAACGGGGCTTTAAAAGAAGAAAACAAAAATAATAATGAATCAATCAGTCATCTGAAGTCATAAGTTGAAAAACAGCCCTGAGTTGTGAACTTTAAAATATTTAAACGTACAATAAATGTATGTCGTTCATGGAACAGACAGTGATTACAAGATGCTGAAACGATCAGCAGAAGTGGACTAAAAAAAACCAGAAATAAACACTCTCAACATGTAAAACCTCTGCAGGAAATAAAAGTGAGCTCAGGTCGGCTGAATAGATTAGACTACAGCTAAACCAGCCCAGGATCACGTGCACAGGCGGCATGGTTACGGCAGGAGTGATGAGGTTGTAGAGCTGTATCGGCCTCCGAGGCATCACAGGCGGAGGCGGGAGAAGGCTTGGGGTACCAGGACCACCGGAGGAGCGGAGGATTCTGGGAGAAATCAGAGGCCGCTGATAGTGCAGGCTTTGGGTTTCGGCGTGCAGCCGATGCAAAATTAGAAAGAATCTCCCAGACGGCAGGGTTGAAGACAAATGTGCTTTTCTGCAGTTAGACTCCAGATAAAAGGAAGAGCAACTCGACCGTCTCCAAACATGAACGTTTCCCGGTCGCCGTCTCCCAACCAGCAGCTGCTCGACTCAGTTTTGGTTCTGGCCAATCAGAGTGAAGGACGCGGTCTGTGGATTCATCCGTCCACTTCTGAAGATGTGAAGACCAGCTGTCTGTTGACGGTCATCAAAGAAACATCAAGAACGAAGCGGAAACCCACCAACACGAGGATGAAGGGAATATGACATCCCCGTCATTTCACAAGAAACATATTTATATTTAAAAAAAAAAAAAAAAAGAAATGTGGATAATCATTTAACTGTGAATTCATGCAGACGTCAAAATGATTTCAGAGATTCAGCAGGAACTTTTATGAAAAACAAAGAATTTAGAGAAGAATGACCAGCGAATAACGTCTCAAAATTTAAAAAAACATCCGAAATAGAGGTGTGAAAAAAAATGGATTTAACAATATATCACGATTTTTTGCCGCACAATATAATAACGCTTTTTCAGTTCCTAATATCGATTTTTTTTGGAAAATGCATGTATTAGACGCATTGTGAATACCTAAATGTGCAAAAACACAAATAATAAACAATAAATAGGTTGTTTTGAAGCAAATAGTTTTGACTCAATTTGTCCTCTGAATGATCAATATCATCTGATGAACATATACAGCAACTTGATTTTTCATCTCTACTTTTAATTTTGATATTAACTGGGTAGAATATCACAATATATCGTGATATAATAATAATAATAATAATAATAATAATGATAATAATAAATTTCATTTGTATTGCACTTTATATTTAAAATCTCAAAGTGCTAACAAAAAAAAAAAGATATCGCGATATCATGATAACATCGTATCTTGACCCAAGTATCATGATACATATCGTATTGCGAGGTCCTTGCCAATACTCACCCCTAATCCGAAAGCTGTGAAGTTCTGGAGACTCTGGTGTCATTTTTTTCAGATTCATAAATGCAAAAAGGAGTGAAAATTGATTTCTTTATTATTTCCTCTCATTATCTCTGGTTCTGAAACTTGTACCGTCATCAGAATTGCATTAATTTAATCAACAATGAACCAACGTCCTATAACGTCCAATATCTCCGTTAATTATTGCCCAAAAAAAAAAAAAAAGAAATTTAACTCAAGGGTTGACGATGGGAACCTCTATCAAATTTCAAAGGCTGATCCGGATCTGATCCAGAAGGCGGATTTTATCGCAATTTCTATAAAAACATTGAGGTTGTTTAATTTCAATATATTGACTTTGGAAACAAATATTGCATGAAATCTTTATAGCATTATTATTTATTTTTGTGTGCATCACAAAATAAAGGAGGATATGGTACTTTTTTAGTGGTCCCATATTGTCAGCGCTACATGTACGACTAATATTTATGCTGTAAATCGCTACATGAAGGAATTGTTGCGCTTGGCGGAGGTCTGCTCTCTGAGTACTTTTCTAGTTGTTTTTTTTTTTTTTTTTTTGTGGTTTTCTCTGGCAGGATACCCACGTCTCTGTGTCCGACGGAGATCCTGCCCGGAGCTTCCACGTCAGCGCGCAGCTTCACGGACAGGACGCCACCTACGTTGTCACGGCGCCCACGCCTGAAGACGCCCGGCGCTGGATGGAGGCGCTCCGGCAGCACATCTTCAACCTGAGTAAGGCCGGGTTTCAGGTTTCTGAGCGGGACATCAGAGGGAGGTTCTGTTTGTTTGTGCCAGTCCTCGGTGTGAGGAAGTTGTTTTCTCAACTGTTGTTTAAACTTCTGTATTAAAACAATCACCTTGGCAAAGTACAGAGAAAAACCAGTAAAAGGACCTGCCATGCACTGGTGTCTTTGTGTGCTATAATTTAGTAGCTGGATGATAGCGCGTGTCTGTCCACAGCTCGCACTTATCACAAATGACAGACGAGAGAAAGAATGTAAAACACATCACGGATGAGGAATGACTGACAACCCTCTTCATATTTGCAAGGTGACAATCATGAGAGGACCCACCTTTCCAGGATCTCGGAGATCCACGTGCGGCCTGACTACGAAAGTTCAAACCAGTCGGCGTCTGATACCCGAAGCTCAGGGCTTCCTGTGCATTGTCAGTCAACAGTTAGGTTGTTCTGGGAAGATTCCTCATTCAGTCAGTTAGCTGCTCTCTTACAGGAGATTTCTGCAGAGGACGTCCCACGTGCCTCTGCTTTTCAGTTCAGTTCAGTTCAGTTGACTTTATTGGTACCAGTGGGTAAACTGGTTTTGCAGAGATGAGATGGACGTCCTTAACATGTGAGCTACAAATACAGATCTAAAACATACAATATACACAAGAATAAATACAACAACAGTGCTAAACATATGAGCTATAATATATATAATATATATATAAAACTAAAACATAAAACATGCACACACACATAAAAGAGGTTAAGAATGTTAAAAATGTTGATAAAATCTTGGAACGTGTGACTGTGCATAGCAGTTGCTCTACATGACCTTGGTGCAGTTAAAGTGCATTATGAAGTTGTAGAGGCAGAACCATCCGCAGCAGGAGTTCAGGTGCTGAATTTAGTTTAATTTTGTTTAGCAGAATAATTGCAGCTGGAACAAAGCTGTTTTTGAATTTATTTGTCCTGCAACCTGGTACAGCCTCCGTCCAAGGGGGAGGTACTGGAATTCACCGTTCAAGGGGTGTTGGCTGTCATCTGGGACAACCGTGGCTATTATCTGGGACAGCCGTGGCTATCATCTGGGATAGCCGTTGCTATCATCTGGGATAGCCGTGGCTATCATCTGGGGTAGCCGTGGCTATCATCTGGGATAGCCGTGGCTATCATCTGGGGTAGCCGTGGCTATCATCTGGGATAGCCGTGGCTATCATCTGGGGTAGCCGTGGCTATCATCTGGGGTAGCCGTTGCTATCATCTGGGATAGCCGTGGCTATCATCTGGGACAGCCGTGGCTATCATCCGGGATAGCCGTTGCTATCATCTGGGGTAGCCGTTGCTATCATCTGGGACAGCCGTGGGACTGGCTATCATCCCGGTGCTATCATCGCCGTTGCTATCATCTGCTATCATCTGGAATATCTGGGATAGCCTATCATCTGGGGCTATCATCTGGGACCCGGGATCATCGGGATAGCCGTATCATCTGCTATATCTGGGAGCCGTTATCATCTGGGACAGCTATCATCTGGGGTAGCCTATCATCTGGGATGGCTATCATCTGGGATAGCCGTGGCTATCATCTGGGACAGCCTTGGCTATCATCTGGGGTAGCCGTTGCTATCATCTGGGATAGCCGTGGCTATCATCTGGGATAGCTGTGGCTATCATCCGGGACAGCCGTTGCTATCATCGGGGTAGCCGTTGCTATCATCTGGGATAGCCGTTGCTATCCGCTGTAGTGGTTTTACATAAAGGGAAGAAGGATGCAGCTGTGACTCACCAGTCAGTTTACTTGACCACTTAACAATTCGGTGTAGGCGATTCTTGTGTGTAAGGGGAACATTGCCGAACCATGAAACCAGAGAAAAGGATATGATTAGTTCAATAAAAGTGCGATAAAATAAAGTCATCATGGTCTTATCAACGTTAAAGTGACTTCCTCAGGCAATGTAGCCGCTGTTGTCCTTTCTTGCATACAGCTTCACAATTCTGGAAATTTAATTTGGAGTCGATGATTGTCCCTTTTAATTAGTAATTAGTTTAATAGTATTTATAGGATGAGACTTGTTCCTTTCATAGTAGTGGCTCTCATCTTAGATTTTTCCCAAAGTCAGTGTGCATATCCTTCGTTTTGGATATGTTCAGCTGAAGGTAAGATTCCTCACACCACTTGACAAAGTCTTCTATTATTGGTCCATGGCCTTTTTCTTTCTTCTGCAGCAGGCTTACACATGTTTGTATACAGGATAAACAGGAGGGGTGATAGGGCGCACCCTTGTGATGAACCTGTGGAGGAGCAAAGCTGACCAGACATAACTCCATTTACTCTGACTTACCCTGATTTTCAGAGCCCTGGGTAAAGGTGCTTCACACCTCCGCCATGGAGGCCTTAAAGCAGAAAAGCCCGCTGCGATGTGGAGCCATGTTCACCTGGTGCTGAAGCGGCCCGGTGAAAACATCATTACGCCGGCTCACTTACGCGTCAGGGTCAATGCAGAAAAGGTGCACGGATATGGAAGTATTTCTGTGCCACCAGAGTTTGAATATGAATTTTTAAGATTGAAATTTTTCAGCATCAAAATCAGACTTTGAATTTTAAAAAACATCAGATTTCTAGCACTGAATTTTTTTTTTTGCCTCTGAATTTTATTTTGTTATTTTTATTTTGTCAGTGTAAAAAATTCAACCTCAAAAAATTCAGTGTAAAAAGAACCAGACTCAACATCCGGGTCACCAGGGAGAAGCAATCGATCCCTGTCTCAATTCAGCCAACGTCCAGCCAATCACGTTACGCTCCACCGCAGCACCATCGCCTGAGTTTGCTGCCATGACCGACCGGTCCGTCTTACTATCTGGGTGGGTGTCACATGACCAATGGAGCGTAACGTGATTGGCTGGATGTTGGCTGAATTGAGACAGGGATCGATTGCTTCTCCCTGGTGACCCGGATGTTGAGTCTGGTTCTTTTTGCACTGAATTTTTTGAGGTTGAATTTTTTTACACTGAATTTTTTGAGGTTGAATTTTTTTACACTGATTTTTTTTTTTTAGAAATTGAATTTTTTTTTACACTGAATTTTTTTGAGATGTTGATTTTTTTTTTTTTACACTGAATTTTTTGGGGTGTTGAATTTCTTTGCGTGTTGAATTTTGAAAAACTGAATATTTTAAGACAACAATTTTTTTTAACACTGAATTAATTTTAACAAAATAAAATTCAGAGGCAAAAAAAATTCAGTGCTAGAAATCTGATGTTTTTTAAAATTCAAAGTCTGATTTTGATGCTGAAAATTTTCAATCTTAAAAATTCGTATTCAAACTCAGATGGCACAGAAATACTTCCATACACGGAGACTTTAAAGCAGCGGGTGCACGTCTTTCCCCAAAGATCTCAGCGAGGGCGATGCAAAACCACGTTCTCCACACGTTACAACGGGATGGCTGAGGAGGACGTTTGGAGAATTTTGAATTAAAAAATGCATGCACTGTTGCACACCCTGAGATGGGCTTGCAGGAAGAATGACTTGGTATCTTTAATGTATGAACATCTTGTTAGAAGACATGGTGACATTACAAAGTGGTAGAATCATGTAAGACACCCTGCATTTGTCATTTATCATCTTCATTTTCCATATCTGATCGGTGCTGCACAAAGCCAGACCTATATGTGTCTCATAGTAAAGCCTCTCCCCTTGGCAGAGGCGCAGTACTGATATGTGGTATAACAGGCAGTTTAAGTCTCTAGCTGACGCTGTTACATAGATGCCGGCGGCGGTTGGAGGCGGTTGGAGAGCGTGATCGCTCTCAATTAATACTGACTGTGTCTTTGCCAGTTATGTGCTGTAAAAATGACACGAGGATCTGCTTGTTTCCAGGCCAGTGGGACGGTGTTGTGATCACGTGATGAGGATTGAGCCTCCAGACTCCAGGAAACCCAACGCCGTGAAGCAGGGATCTCTGTTCCATGAAATAGGTAGGGACGCCTGAGAGTATAAAAGCGGTGCCTGCGCAGCGCGCCCGCTTTGACGCGTTCGGGTGAAAATATGTTGGGTTCCGGCGCTGCTGTGCGCGCGTACAAACTAGGGCTGCAGCGATACACTAATCTGGCGATACGATACACGATATTCGGCTCATGATACGATATATATCGATATTCATCTTACAATACATTTACATCATTTTCTGAAAGATCTTAAAGGGACAAAGTGATTTTGGTGACATCTTGTGAGTGTTCCAATGACTTTGTTTGAATTAATTGAACTGAAAGCATCAATTACACATTATATGGCTGACAGGCAGCTTGCTAATGCTGGACAAAATGAATAAAAGATTTGTTTAGAAAAATAGTTTCATTTATTTAAACAGTGCAAATTGTTGCTTGAAAGCTTTTAAAGGTGGGACACAGGGGTTTTGAAAGAAGCTTAGAATATCGATACTGGCGGCTGAAATATCGATACTCTCCGGGCAATTTAATATATCGATATATATCGCAGAATCGATAAAATCGCTCAGCTCTAGTACAAGTTGCCATTTGAGCCCTCCATTGGGTACGGTACGACCTCCTCTCTCCTCATTCCTGCGAGCGCATTGTGGGAAACGAGATGTCCTTCAAAAATGTTTCGCTGTGACATATTTCCAGGACGTGTCCTCTGTGGGGCAACTCCCTTTAAATATGAAATTATATTAAATCAAAGCTGCATTTACTGGCTTCTTATTTGACCTGATTTGGAGGAGAGGAAACGGAGATGACATGTTTATATTTCCAGTATGACAATGTTAATCGAGAGCTACTCACTCTCAAACCCAGGAGCTCGTCTTAATCCCTGACTCCTAACGACTCCATGAAACTGCAGCCGGCGTGCGATCGATAAAAACATCAGCCAGATTTATCAGCGAGATGGAAGGTTTGTGCAACTCAGAGATGCCCAAACGTCAAAAGTGCCAGTTTTGGCCTCCAGGATCACCTCACTGGCTCATTTGAGGTAGTATATGTGACGACCGATACGTTGTTGAAAGGTTGGGAACTGAGCGTGAAGGACGTGAAAGTCTGCTACAGCACAGTTTGAGCAAGGGCTGCTGGGAGAAAGCCTCCTTCTGTTCAAAAAGAGGGTGGAAGCTGCGGCTGACGTTTGCCAACCTGCGTCTGATCAAACCACGGGACTCCTACAGCAGCGAAGACAAATGAGGCGTCGGTGGAGTCGGTTGGCTTTGGTGCCCACCTGCTCTCAGGGCCTTCAGGAAAGGCTTCATGGGAAATGTTTTGGGCCCATCTTGTGACAGATGATGCAAACATCAGGGGCGTGTTTTTCNCTATCATCTGGGATAGCCGTTGGCTATCATCTGGGATAGCCGTGGCTATCATCTGGATAAGGTGGCTATCATCCGGGATAGCCGTGGCTATCATCTGGGATAGCCGTTGCTATCATCTGGGATAGCCGTTTGCTATCATCCGGGATAGCCGTGGCTATCATCTGGATAGCCGGTATATCATCCGCCGTTGCTATCATATCATCGGATAGCCGTTGCTATCATCCGGGATAGCCGTTGCTATCATCCGGGATAGCCGTTGCTATCCGCTGTAGTGGTTTTACATAAAGGGAAGAAGGATGCAGCTGTGACTCACCAGTCAGTTTACTTGACCACTTAACAATTTGGTGTAGGCGATTCTTGTGTGTAAGGGGAACATTGCCGAACCATGATACCAGAGAAAAGGATATGATTAGTTCAATAAAAGTGCGTTAAAATCAAGTTGTCTTATCAACGTTAAAGTGAGACAACTTCCACAGGCGATGTAGCTGCTGTTGTCCTTTCTAGCATACAGCTTCACAATTCTCCTGGAAATTTATTTTAGAGTCGATGATTGTCCCTAAGTAATTATAGGATGAGACTTGTTCCTTTCATAGTAGTGGCCTCATATCTTAGATTTTTCCCAAAGTCAGTGTGCATATCCTTCGTTTTGGATATGTTCAGCTGAAGGTAAGATTCCTCACACCACTTGACAAAGTCTTCTATTATTGGTCCATGGCCTTTTTCTTTCTTCTGCAGCAGGCTTACACATGTTTGTATACAGGATAAACAGGAGGGGTGATAGGGCGCACCCTTGTGGTGAACCTGTGGAGGAGCAAAGCTGACCAGACATAACTCCATTTACTCTGACTTACCCTGATTTTCAGAGCCCTGGGTAAAGGTGCTTCACACCTCCGCCATGGAGGCCTTAAAGCAGAAAAGCCCGCTGCGATGTGGAGCCATGTTCACCTGGTGCTGAAGCGGCCCGGTGAAAACATCATTACGCCGGCTCACTTACGCGTCAGGGTCAATGCAGAAAAGGTGCACGGATATGGAAGTATTTCTGTGCCACCAGAGTTTGAATATGAATTTTTAAGATTGAAATTTTTCAGCATCAAAATCAGACTTTGAATTTTAAAAAACATCAGATTTCTAGCACTGAATTTTTTTTTGCCTCTGAATTTTATTTTGTTATTTTTTATTTTGTCAGTGTAAAAAATTCAACCTCAAAAAATTCAGTGTAAAAAGAACCAGACTCAACATCCGGGTCACCAGGGAGAAGCAATCGATCCCTGTCTCAATTCAGCCAACGTCCAGCCAATCACGTTACGCTCCACCGCAGCACCATCGCCTGAGTTTGCTGCCATGACCGACCGGTCCGTCTTACTATCTGGGTGGGTGTCACATGACCAATGGAGCGTAACGTGATTGGCTGGATGTTGGCTGAATTGAGACAGGGATCGATTGCTTCTCCCTGGTGACCCGGATGTTGAGTCTGGTTCTTTTTGCACTGAATTTTTTGAGGTTGAATTTTTTTACACTGAATTTTTTGAGGTTGAATTTTTTTACACTGATTTTTTTTTTTAGAAATTGAATTTTTTTTACACTGAATTTTTTTGAGATGTTGATTTTTTTTTTTTTACACTGAATTTTTTGGGGTGTTGAATTTCTTTGCGTGTTGAATTTTGAAAAACTGAATATTTTAAGACAACAATTTTTTTTAACACTGAATTAATTTTAACAAAATAAAATTCAGAGGCAAAAAAAATTCAGTGCTAGAAATCTGATGTTTTTTAAAATTCAAAGTCTGATTTTGATGCTGAAAATTTTCAATCTTAAAAATTCGTATTCAAACTCAGATGGCACAGAAATACTTCCATACACGGAGACTTTAAAGCAGCGGGTGGACGTCTTTCCCCAAAGATCTCAGCAAGGCGATGCAAAACCACGTTCTCCACACGTTACAACGGGATGGCTGAGGAGGACGTTTGGAGAATTTTGAATTTAAAAATGCATGCACTGTTGCACACCCTGAGATGGGCTTGCAGGAAGAATGACTTGGTATCTTTAATGCATGAACATCTTGTTGTTAGAAGACATGGTGACATTACAAAGTGGTAGAACCATGTCCCTGCATTTGTCATTTATCATCTTCATTTTCCATATCTGATCGGTGCTGCACAAAGCCAGACCTACATGTGTCTCATAGTAAAGCCTCTCCCCTTGGCAGAGGCGCAGTACTGATATGTGGTATAACAGGCAGTTTAAGTCTCTAGCTGACGCTGTTACATAGATGCCGGCGGCGGTTGGAGAGCGTGATCGCTCTCAATTAATACTGACTGTGTCTTTGCCAGTTATGTGCTGTAAAAATGACACGAGGATCTGCTTGTTTCCAGGCCAGTGGGGACGGTGTTGTGTGATCACGTGATGAGGATTGAACCTCCAGACTCCAGGAAACCCAACGCCGTGAAGCAGGGATCTCTGTTCCATGAAATAGGTAGTGACGCCTGAGAGTATAAGAGCGGCGCCTACGCAGCGCGCCCGCTTTGACGCGTTCGGGTGAATATGTGTTGGGTTCCGGCCCTGCTGTGCGCGCGTACAAGCTAGGGCTGTAGCGATACACTAATCTGGCGATACGATACACGATATTCGGCTCACGATACGATATATATCGATATTCATCTTACAATACATTTACATCAATTTCCGAAAGATTTTAAAGGGACAAAGTGATTTTGGTGACATCTTGTGAGTGTTCCAATGACTTTGTTTGAATTAATTGAACTGAAAGCATCAATTACACATTATATGGCTGACAGGCAGCTTGCAAATGCTGGACAAAATGAATAAAAAGATTTGTTGAGAAAAATAGTTTCATTTATTTAAACAGTGCAAATTGTTGCTTGCAAGCTTTTAAAGGTGGGACAAGGGGTTTTGAAAGAACTTAGAACTGCGAATAATATCGATAAAATATATCGATATATATCGCGGAATCGATAAAATCGCTCTCAGTACAAGCTGCTGCCATTTGAGCCCTCCATTGGGTACGGTACGGCCTCCTCTTTCTTGCGAGTGCATTGTGGGAACTGAGACGTCATTCAAAAATATTTAGCTGTGACAGATTTCCAATGATGGAGGGCGAGGAGACGCAATAAGATATTTGTTTTCACGGAGATGTAGATAAATAGAGGAAGACGTGTCCTCTGTGGGGCAACTCCCATTAAATTGGAAATTATATTAAATCAAAGCTGCATTTACTGGCTTCTTATTTGACCTGATTTGGAGGAGAGAAAATGGAGATGACATGTTTATATTTCTAGTATCACGATGTTAATCGAGAGCTACTCACTCTCAAACCCAGGAGCTCGTCTTAATCCCTGACTCCTAACGACTCCATGAAACTGCAGCCGGCGTGCGATCGATAAAAACATCAGCCAGATTTATCGGCGAGATGGCAGGTTTGTGCAACTCAGACGTCAAAAGTGCCAGTTTTGGCCTCCAGGATCACCTCACTGGCTCATTTGAGGTAGTATATGTGACGACCGATACATTGTTGAAAGGTTGGGAACTGAGCGTGAAGGACGTGAAAGTCTGCTACAGCATAGTTTGAGCAAGGGCTGCTGGGAGAAAGCCTCCTTCTGTTCAAAAAGAGGGTGGAAGCTGCGGCTGACGTTTGCCAACCTGCGTCTGATCAAACCACGGGACTCCTTCAGCAGCGAAGACAAACGAGGCGTCGGTGGAGTCGGTTGGCTTTCGTGCCCACCTGCTCTCAGGGCCTTCAGGAAAGGCTTCATGGGAAATGTTTTGGGCCCATCTTGTGACAGATGATGCAAACATCAGGGGCGTGTTTTTCCACACGTGACGTGAACTACCGAGGGAGATTTCTGTCTTTTTAGTCGTTCCGGCACATTCGCCACACGTCAGCCGGCTCGGCCGTCTGGCCGGGCGTCCAGCAGGGAGGCTACAGAGGCCCTCTGGAGGTTCCTCTTGCGCTGGCAGTGAAAGTGAATCAGAGCAAAAACAACAACAAGGCGAGATGCTCTGCGGGGCTCGGCA
Source organism: Hirundichthys speculiger (assembly GCA_018398805.1). Lineage (NCBI taxonomy): Eukaryota > Metazoa > Chordata > Actinopteri > Beloniformes > Exocoetidae > Hirundichthys > Hirundichthys speculiger. The sequence continues at coordinate 51,329 of JAGFBZ010000065.1, read as the reverse complement.
CTGACGGGTCGGCTCTCTGTGGGTATCACCACCGTTCACGTGGAATTCACGTGATGAATGTGGCTTTTTCAATGGAGATGAGATGAGGGTAATGAGCTCGATCAGGGATTTTCATGAAACGTATAAAGAAGAAAACATTAATGCAAGCTCTGTGCAGGAAAAAAAAAGCAAAAACAAAACTGAAACATGCACAAATATGACATTTCCAGACAGCCTTATCAGCGTATTGAAGCAGTGAACTTGCGTTACTCCACGTCTGGTATTCTGACAATATAATTTGCGTATAAGAGCATAATAGCTTATGAGTTTATCTGCGTCGGGTTGCAGTGGCAGCTATCCACAAAGCGGTCAGACCGGTTTGGGCGAATAGCTGCATCCAGTATGTAAAGAACAGAACAATGAGCCGGGCACCGTTGACATCAACGTCTGCACGCAAAAATTTCAGCCATGCGGCTCGAAGAATACACCAGCAAACTCCAAACCGAGGAGATCAGGTGTCCCTGATAAAAAAAAAAAAATGCTCCTTTTGAGCTGGCATTCATGACGTGTGACGAGAAAAGACAAAATAACGCAGTGATGGAATAAGAATGTTGCTCGAACCACCTCACAATCAGCCAATCGGCTTTCAGCGTTGCTAGGACCAGATAGAGAGAGATGCCTAAAATGTTTAATCTCCAGTTCAAATCGATTGTAACTTCTGTTTCCTTATTCTTCACTTGCAGTTACGCCCTCTTCTCCGAGGAAGGGTCCCGTGGTCGACGACTTATCTCATGAGATCCGCACGTTGCTGTCGTCGTACTACAGTGAAAGGTAGGCCTCCTGCCTCACAAGGAAGCTCCTCGTGAAGGTTTTCCTCCTCGGGACTCGAATGAATCTGAAGCTCAGCTGAAATGAAACCGTCGGCATCCGAAGCGGGTGCTGCCAGAGCTGGAACGAAGGGAGCGCCGCTGGGACCAGATGTTACTCGGTCAGCCCACCGACGAAGGCGGAGCGAGTAGTGGCTTCTCGTTTCAGCTCCGGCGCTGCACGCTTGTTTTGGGTGCCGTCCTGGTTCAGTCAGCTTGAAGGGGTCCTGAGATGATCCGAGGCAAACGTCGCTCCACCTTGAGCTGAGCGATTTTATCGATTCTGCGATATATATCGATATTTTATCGAGTATCGATTTTTCACCCGCGAGTATCAATATTCTAACCTTCTTTCAAAACCCCCGTCCCACCTTTAAAAGCTTGCAAGCAACTGTTAGGATTGGCCAGAATCACGTCGGGGTCACCAATTGAAAAGTATTTCTCTCTGTGTTCTTTTATCTGGTGCCTATTGACGAGACTAGAAACAAAGGTCAATCAAAGAGTTTAATACAATCATGAATACAATGAATTATTATACCATGCAGAATATTTTAATCGGCCAATGGTACATCTTCCTAACAACTCGAGAGATGCCAGGGAAATGCACACAGATCTCAAAATGTCCTGAGTTCTTATAGTCACAGAAAAGGCATATCCTCTCGTACTCCTGAGTTTTATGGCCCTTTGTCTTCGAAAATCCAGATGGCCAATCGCAGGTCCAGACACATGTGGTTGTGTTTGTTCCAGCAGATGGGATGTAACTAAATTTGTTATCTATGCCGTCGCAAACTTCCTTGGAAGACAGCAGGTCAGGAAGTTAGGAGATCCCAGTCGTTAGGTCATAAAGCAGCAAAACTGAGGACTCACCCTCATAAAAACAGCCAGCCTACAGGCAATAAAGTTTGAGCTTTAACAGGTTAAAGATCTACTGAGTTAATCCTAAATCCTAACACAATTTGCACATTCATTTTGTCCAGCATTTGCAAGCTGCCTGTCAGCCATATAATGTGTAATTGATGCTTTCAGTTCAATTAATTCAAACAAAGTCATTGGAACACTCACAAGATGTCACCAAAATCACTTTGTCCCTTTAAAACCTTTTGGAAAATGATGTAAATGTATTGTAAGATGAATATCGATATATATCATATCGTGAGCTGAATATCGTGTATCGTATTGCGAGATTAGTGTATCGCTACAGCCCTAGCTCCACCGCAGGACCCAGTTTCTGCGAGCGGCAGATGGTGAGCTGGAGACAGTCCAGCTGGTGTCCTCTGGCCTTCAAACCGGCTCTGAAGCCTTTAAGACTAACCCGAAACCGGTCACAGCGGCCTCTTCGGGCTCCTACACGCTTCACAGTTTCTGCAGTCGTATAACAATGAATCATCTCAGACTGTGTGATTTATATTTGCTCAATCTTGGCTACGATATTAAGAAATAAATGCACGGATTGTACGTTGATATGCCCTTGTGAAGGCTTGGAAGGCCCCTGATACAGTTTACTGCACAACAATCCAAATCCAGGCCAGGACGCTCCTGTAAAAGAGACTTTAGCTCTTTATTCACAGCTCAGAAGTGAAGTCAGCGCTGAGTAGTTAAGGTGACACCGCAGTCAATCAAACAACCACAACTGGCTGTAAATGGATTTATTTCTGCTGCAAAGCTGGACACATACAAAGTCGAAATGTCCTTGGTTTGCCCGTAGGGAGCTTTTCTGCGTGATCACTTGGCAAGCGGGGTGACATTTATGAGTCTCGTCAGAGGAAAATATCAGTTCGTGTTGACACAGTATGCTCCATAACGTAGCTCTGTCCAGAAAGACAGAGTTCACACAAGTATCATTCAGACTACAGATCATTACAGACATTTAATTAAAGAAAAACAAGACATAGCGACGGCAAGACGGCCATTACTTTTAGTGTTTACAAAGCTTGAATCATGTGCATCTTGAGCTTTTACGGAAATCACGAGTCATGAGTCTTAACGCCACTCACACCGCCGTTTAGAAGCCTTTTACACTAAACTCGGCTTCGTCTTGTGGGGAAGACAGATCGTACTGTGCCAGATGTCCTACAAACAACGCACATAAACTACAATCTTTCTGAACCAACAAGATCCGAGACACAGTTGCAGCAGGCGAAGAACGAGCGGGCCTCGGGAACCCGAATAGACCCGTGAAAATTCGACCCGAAACCGACCTGACCTGAGCTATTATAATAAGTCCGGGGGTCCGAATCCGAATGGACCCGCAATATTTTCCACACGTGATGTGAACTCCCCGAGGGAGATTTCTGGCTTTTTAGTCGTTCCGGCACATTCGCCACATGTCACCGGCGTCGCCGGCTCGGCCGTCTGGCGTCCAGCAGGGAGGCTACAGAGGCCCTCTGGAGGTTCCTCTTGCGCTGGCAGTGAAAGTGAATCGGAGCAAAAACAACAACAAGGCGAGATGCTCTGCGGTGCACGGCAATGACGGGCCGAGCTAAGTTTATGTGAAGTTCAGCTCAAACGACTAGGTGAGACAGCACAGAGGAGAGCGGCGGAGGGAAATGCAAAACGTCGGCGTAAATGGCAGAAAAGCTTCAGAAATTTAAGTACGGTGGCCAAGCTAATGCTAACAGCTCACGAACAAACAGTAACACTACAAGGCAGAACCCGCCGGCCATGTCCAACCAGCCCTCACCCACCAGGACAGAAAGCTCAGACATGACCGCTACAGGTATTAAGGAAGAGGTTTTAACCTCCCTGAGAGAAGAGCTTTCGAAAATTATAAGGAATGAACTCAAAAGTGCCCTGTCAGATGACTTTAACGCACTTAAGCTGGAACTGCAAGGAATGAGGTCCGAGGTCGCCAATAAAATGAAAGCAATGCGGGAAGAACTCGACCACATTAAAACTGACATACAGGACATGAAAGGTGGATTATCCACATGGTCCGACGAAGTAACTACGTTACAAGCCACGGTATCCAGCCTCAAAAATCAGGTAGCAACTCTCAAAGACCGGTGTGAAGACATGGAGGGGAGAATGAGACGAGGCAACATCAGGACAGCAGGCATAGAAGAGCGGCCAAACTCCAGCTCACCAAAAACGGTCGCTAAAATCCTCAGGGAAGTCCTGCAGCTGGACCGGGATATAAAGGTTGACCGCTCACACCGCGCACTGACCACCAGGCAGCAGGGAGATCGAGAGAAGCCACGGGTGATCATCGCGAAGCTGCATTATGATGGAGACGCCGTGGAGATCCTACGGAAAGCCCGAGACGGAGCACCGCTGTCTTATTATGGACATCGCATTGCCATATTCCCCGATTACACCGCAAGTGTTGCCAAGGCTAGAGCTTGCATTTACGGATGTAAGAGATCCGCTACGGCCTACTGTACCCGGCCAGACTTCCAATCACACACCGGAATGAGGACAAGGAGTTCGTGGACCCCCAGAAGGCTATGGACTATGTGAGAAACATCCTACCAACACCAGAGACAGAAGGCTGAGTACATTCCTACATATGTGATAAAAACGATGAAAGCCGGTTATGATGAAGACAAGTGACCCTTATCTGACATGATGTGTTTTTGCTCTGTTGTTGTCTTTATCTCTGTTATCATACCGGCCCACGGGTTTTCATTTTCTTCTTTCTTTGTCTTAGAACACCCAAAGCACAGTCAATTCCAATCTAGTCTGTGCACTCTTGCTGCTTGCTTAGCAGTTAGGGACATAGTCCCAAGCACTGTTCTTGTTCTGGTCCCTATGTTCTTCAGGGATCCTAAAGATAATAACAACAAAGTCACTCCCTTTCTTCACCCATACCATTATTTTATTAGTTGACTTTAAAAAAACCCTTATGCAGCCGAAGCGGTTCCCTTAGTTGTGTCCACTCTTTTTGGCTGAAGTACCTGACTACACTCCATAAAACCTACATAATGAGACATGGTCTATACATTATGTTTGTCTCCGTCTTCCACTCCTTAAGTTCTGTGAGTAATGGATGAATTAAAAATTATAAGTTATAATGTAAAGGGTCTTTACAAGAAAATTCTAAAACAGCTGAAACAACTGAACTGCCAGATAGCTTTTCTACAGGAAACACACTTGTCTGACGTGGAACATGAGAAGTTAAAATCATGGGCAGATAAAGTATACTATTCTTCTCACTGCTCAGGGAGAAACAGGGGAGTTTCCATCCTTATACACCGACAAATTGATTTTATAAAAACCTCGCTGTATAAAGATACAGAGTGGAGATATTTTAGTTAATGGGGTAATTGACGGCATAGAAGTGACCTTAATAAATGTATACGCACCCAATGAAGAAGAGCCCGGATTTATTAAGACATTGTTTAATACAATACTAAAGTATAGTACTGGCTTACTTCTGATGGGAGGAGATTTTAATTGTGTAATCTCTCAACTGATGGATCGAAAACCACCCTCCAAAGCCCCCCTATCCAGAATGAGTAAAATGCTAAAATATCAAATTACAGAAGCAGGTATCGTGGATGTATGGAGAAATAAGTTTCCAAGATTTAAAGACTTCACATTCTACTCGAACAGACATTCATCCTATTCTAGGATAGATTATTTCTTCACCCCAAGAGCAGACTTATATAGGATAACAGACATTGAGATATTGCCTATCACTCTCTCTGACCATGCACCTGTTTTACTAGAATGGGATATAGGACATAGACAGACAGCTAAACAATGGAGGCTTAACACATCCCTCCTTAATGATAAAAAATTTACTTCCTTCATCTTGGAAGAATTCAAGACATATCTAGACACCAACGCCACACCAGAGACGAATCCCCCAATACTATGGGACTGCACAAAAGCATATCTCAGGGGTCGTATTATCTCGTTCTCGTCTACAAGGAAAAGAGAGATGGAGGCAAAACAGTGAGAATTGGAAGACAAAATAAAAGAGTTGGAACACAAACATAAACAATCAGCAACCACTAGTATCACCGACGATCTCGTAGACAGCTTAATAGCCTCTTATCCGATAAGATTGAGGGACGTTTAAGATTCACTAATCAAAAATATTATGAATATGGAAATATTGGCAAGCAGATTATTAGCTTTTAGACTGAGAAAGCAGCAATCATCAAATATTGTACAAAGAATAAAATCACGTGCAGATATGACCACAAAACCAAACGAAATAACAGGGGCCTTTGCAGAAATCAGCCATTCCCAAACTTCATAATACCAAGGGCCAATTTGAAATGTGAAAAATCTCTGCGGCCCACCAGAACCTTTAATCCCAACTGTGATCAACATCCAGGTCGAGAAGCTATGTTCTGATATTAATGTGAGGGGTCAACAAATAAGGTGACACTTGTCATATTAAGTTAAGACGACAGTAGAATAACACTTAACTGGTTTGTTTTATTACTTCTTAATGGTTTTATTTAAAATCATCTCATGAATATTTATCTCATGAGTAATTAAAAACAGATTCCAAAAGATCGAGGATTTAAAACATATTTGTTTAATTTTAATGACCTCTCACGGCCCACCTGCAGTACCACGGCGGCCCACCAGGGGGCCGCGGCGGCCCACACTTTGGGAATCGCTGCTATAAATCATTATATAAGAATGCAGATACATGCGATAACGACACAAAATTATCGGAGTACCTAAAACATATACACTTAACTGAACTGCCAAATTCAACAGCTGAAGAATTAGATAAGCCAGTTCAGGAAATTGAGATAAAACAGGTGATCTCATCACTTAAGAATGGTAAAAGTCCAGGCCCGGACGGATTTGTCAACGAATTTTTATAATACCTTTCAAGACCTGCTGACACCCCTGTTGCTAAAGGCATACAGACATGCCCGAGAGTCCAAGACAATGGCACCATCTTGGACTGAGGCAACCATCGTAGTTGTCCATAAAGAAGGCAAAGACCCTACCAACTGTCAGTCTTATAGACCAGTGGTCTTCAACCGGGGGTCCGCGACCCCTAGGGGGGCCGCGGAGGTACTGCAGGGGGTCCTCCACATTTAAGAGAAATAAAGGCAATTTTAACCAAAATAATTTGAGAGTTATATATATATATATATATGTATATATATATATATATATATATATATATATATATATATATATATATATATATATACATAATGATTGAGAAAACTCCATTAACAGGCGATAATAATCTACTTTTGACAAAAACTATTTAGTCCACAAACTGTACATAAATGATTTCCATGACGTGAGTCATGTGACTAACGTCAATTTTAGAGCAAAAATATTGTCTCATTACCAACTAATAATAATAATAATGATATGCATGAAAGTTTTATCAACCATAAAGACATGTAGGCTAATAACCCAGTCAGGAATTGGTTAATAAGGTGAAATAAGCAGAATAAAATACATCTAAAAGTTATTATAAGCCAGGCTTAAAATGTGATATAAAAAAAGGGGAAAAAAATAAGAATTACAAGCAGGGGTCCCTGCTCTCTTTTTCTCTCATCCAAGGGGTCCCTCGGCTAAAAAAGGTTGAAGACCCCTGTTATAGACCAATATCTTTGCTGAATGGAGACCTGCGCATACTGACAACAATTCTAGCTAGACGTCTCAACAAGATAATAACCCAAATCATCCAGCCAGACCAAACGGGGTTCATCTCTGGACAATATTATGGAGATAACATAAGACGCTTATTAAACATAATAACCCATCAGAAAGACAAGAAATCAGAGTCAGTAATCATATCATTAGACGCACAAAAGGCGTTTGGTAGGGTGTCTTGGAAATATTTATTTCAAACTTAATAAGTTTGTGGCATCTCATGGCCGGGTTCCAAATTTGTACACACCATTACCCATGTCATCTGTAGAGTGGATTCCTTCTTCTCTCCTTTTACCCATATAATTATTATTTATCTTTCTTCCATTTATCCTTCCCTAGCAATTATTATCATTATTATATCTTTTATCATTATTATTATCATCATTATTCCTGTCATTTTCTTCTTTTGTTGTTTGTTGTTTGATTCTTGACTGTATAAGTTGTGATAATGCACAGCTGTAAAATAGGGGAAGATGTGTATATGAAGGGAAATGGACTTATTATTGTATCAAAGTAAATAAAAATTAAATTAAAAAAAATGCAGCAGTGAACTTGCGTTGTTCCACGTCTGGTATTCTGACAATATATGCATATACGAGCATAATAGATTATGAGTTAATCTGCGTTGGGTTGCAGTGGCAGCTATCCAAAAAGGCGGACAGACCGGTTTGGGCGAATAGCTGCATCCAGTAGATAAAGAACAGAACACAACGAGCCGGGCGCCGTTGACATCAACGTCTGCATGCGATGGGCCACAGGCCTCGATTTTCGTTCATCCCGTGTAGGCTCTTGTTGCTTCCTGAGACTCGTTCTCGATGTGATGTGTTTCGCTTCAGCCTCGGGTGCTTCATTTGAAATTTTTTCAATTTTTTTCGAATTTTTTTTTTCGATTAAATATTTTTGAAACCTCCGCGATGTACTGAGACCGCTAAGTGTGAGGGATTACTGTATATTCTATCACCAACCAAACTGAGCCAATATGCAGAACCCGCCTTATACTGCAGTAGCTGTGTTTCCATTAGGGGTAAGATCCGGGAGGCTGGCATTGCAACAGGTCCAACGTCCCCCTTTGTCCTTGTCTCCATTTACTAGAGCTGGGCGATACTGGGAATTTTGCTATCGATCCGATACCAAGTAAATACAGGGCCAGTATCGCCGATAGCGATACCAATACCGATACTTTTTCATATTAAGCTTAATCTATCATGAAACTGCTGACCTTTTGGTGTTTTTGTAATTTTTGTCTTTGGATTACTTTATTAAAACCTAGGATGGAATTTCGGCAAACTTTCGGCAAAAGGAATATTTACACAAAAATGTTAATTGTGATAATAAAGAATTTTGCTGTCACCTATAAACATTTTTGTGTAAATATTCCTTGGAGTTGAATAGTTATGTTAATGATGCTTTTTCTTGTCCAACTATTATATTATGTCTTTCAATAATTGTGTAATTTTGTTTGCACTGTGTGAACTTTCCTGTTGCTTTGACTCTAAATTTCTCCATTGTGGGACAAATAAAGTTTTATCTAATGTTATTTTATCTTAGATAACACCTTTCAATGGGATACATGACATACAGATTTCTAGCACTGAATTTTTTTTTGCCTCTGAATTTTATTTTGTTAAAATAAATTCAGTGTTAAAAAAAATTGTCTTAAAATATTCAGTTTTTCAAAATTCAACATGTAAAGAAATTCAACCTCAAAAAATTCAGTGTAAAAAGAAGGTGGGTGTCACATGACCAATGGAGTGTAACGTGATTGGCTGGACGTTGGCTGAATTGAGACAGGGGTCGATTGCTTCTCCCTGGTGACCCGGATGTTGAGTCTGGTTCTCTTTATACTGAATTTTTTGAGGTTGAATTTTTTTACACTGAATTTTTTGAGGTTTAATTTTTTTACACTGATTTTTTTTTTAGAAATTGAATTTTTTTACACTGAATTTTTTTGAGATGTTGAATTCTTTTTTTACTCTGAATTTTTTGGGGTGTTGAATTTTGAAAAACTGAATATTTTAAGACAACATTTTTTTAACACTGAATTTATTTTAACAAAATATAACTCAGAGGCAAAAAAAAATTCAGTGCTAGAAATCTGATGTTTTTTAAAATTCAAAGTCTGATTTTGATGCTGAAAAATTTCAATCTTAAAAATTCGTATTCAAACTCAGATGGCGCAGAAATACTTCCATAAAGATGACCACTCTGATCTACCTGAATACTCAGGTACAATCTGTTGGACTGAAAGTCGTCCGAAAGGCAACATCAAAAGATGAGACGAGGGGAGGGGGAGGAGGAAACAGCGACAGTGTGTCACACACTGACTTCAATGAATTCGCACTCAGTCAGTGTTGAGTATCGATCTTTTTACACGAGTATCATTCAATAGCAATGCCAGCGTTGGTATCGATATTATCGATATTTGGATCGATCCCCCCACCTCTACCATTTACAGTGACGGACCCGGTAGGACCTACTGACCCGGCAAATTACTGCTCCATACTGTGACGACTCATTCCACCTGTACGCCAGATGGTGGTGTTGGTTGTTTTTGTTTTTTTTCTGTTGCAGGTGGAGAGTCGTCAGCCTGAGGAGACACACCTGGGCTCAGTGGTTCTCCTCCCATTAAGTAGGCCATTTCCAGACTGTTGCAGGAGGGCTGCTCTTGAGAGCTTATCCTTGTCAGGGCTGTGGGCCCAGTTGGCCGGACCGCGGCCGGCTGGGGTTTTTTTGTCTGCGTTGTGCTGGTGCGACTGTTTTTTAAAAGATAAAACATACTGTTGGTACCGACTGTCTTGTGCTGCCTCCCTCACTTTTGTCTCAGCCTTTAAGGCCGGGTTGTGACAATACCTCCTGGTGGCAGTGACGGTGGCAACAAATAAAAGAAGACAAAGACAAACCAACTTGAATGATGAGCTCAACAATGAAGGACCTGAGGTGACTGCCGTGTTCCTGTTTGGCATCTGCAGATGCTTGAATGAGAATAGACGACGCATACTTCAAGAGAACTATTGAGACAGATGAATGTCATCTCTTGCCAGCAGCGTATCCAGTCAACACTGAGTCGATGGAACGCCCCAAGGGCCGCTCCGGGTACCAAACCCACAGCAACGACTGGTTTCGTCCCCGTAGAGGTTACCGAAAGGTCTCATTTCAGGGCCGGTCCTGTAAATGGAGACTAGCTTTAAATGACCCTGGACCCCTCTAGTAGAAACAGGCCAAATGGATGTGCAATATGTAACAAGCTCTTTCAAAAAGCCGCCTGTACTTCCTGTAGCGCACAACAAGAACATGAAAATGAAAAAAAAAAATGCCACGATGATTAATTTTTTATTATTATCAGAAACATTGATTAGGGATGCACGATAACTGTTTTTTTTAAAACCGATACCGATAACCGATAACTTTCAGCTCCTAAAGGCCGATACTGATAACCGATAACACACAGATATACCTAATATCATTACATCAATACTATGAACAAAATCAAAAATAGTTTTGACTCTTTAAATGAACAGATATTTATTTTCCATAAAAAAAACTATTGGCAAGCCTTTCAAACATTTTTGTAAAGCTATCAAACAAACCTATTTGATATCACATTAACTTAAATAAGGTTCATTACTGACTGATATGAAAAATTAAGGCTCCTTGAACTGATGGAAATACATGAATCAAATTTACAAACTGAAAAAGATTAACATTTAAAGGATTTTGGCTTGTGGTTCCATTTAAATTAATACCTTTAATTAAAGTAAATGAGGTTCAGTAGTTTGTATTTGAGAGGAATGAGGGAGAGGGGAGGGGAGACTGCTGCTGGCTTGCGCATGTTAGCATTAGCTTCCGTTAGCTCACGTTAGCGTGATTTCAAAACTCCATGGAAGCAATTGTTATGTTGTAGGTGGCCGATTGGTTTTTACGTATTAAAGCTTGTGCTTCCCTCCTCGTAGAATTCGCTCGGAGGATTCGTCACAAATAACCACCAAACTATCTTCTTCTGAAACTTTAACGAAGTTCCATGCCGCCATGTTGTTTGTGATCAGCACGCTGTGCTGCAGGCTGCATTCAAGGTGTAACGTAAATTCCCACGTTCCCTCGTTTGCTAGTCGTTCTTTTAGACTTTTCTATTTTTTTCTTTTTTTATGCGTAACATGTGGGAGAATACTGCGAATATCAATTCAAGACAGCAACTACTAAAATTATGACCGAGTTAATGAGTTGTTTTCTGGCATGAGGGGGTATTCTTGATTTTTCCTTCACTTGAACCTAACATTAACTGCCAGTCATTTAAGACTCAGAGGGAGCGAGGCACTGCCGTGTTGACAAAAAAAATATATGTTATCGGGGCTAGTCGTCGTGATATCGGACTTATCGGGATGACGTCATAATTTCCTGTTATCGGCCCGATAGTTATCGTGCACCCCTAACATTGACTAATCTTTGCATGTCTGTTTCTGAGTGATACTGGAAATGGATGTGCCTGCATCCTTTTGTATGCAGTATTTCTAAACGAAGCACAAATCTGCCTTTAATGCAGTGAGCACAATAAGTGCACGGTGAGTGGAATTATTTCAATTTCAATTCGGTTATTTCAGTTTTAATGGGCAGGGACTTAAGTCACAATCTTCTCTTTCATGCATGACTCAGAGTCAGCAGCAGCCGACTGAAACAGATGGCATCACAGCTAAGCCGGGCAAATATATCTTGACCCGACGCGCATAGTGGTCCTCCTGTAGAATGTAAGCTATGTCACCAAACACCAAGCAAACAGAAGCTACAAGTCTGAGCGTGCACATAACGCCCCACCTGCTTATATCGGTTCTCTTTATGCATGTCGTCACGCACCGGCTCACAATTTGACCTCTTGCTCAAGCAAGCAAACAAAAGTTGCAAGTTTAAATCTGCACATAATGGCCCCGTTGTTCAGAGGTGAGACTGCTTGTGTACAGAGGGAGGCTACGAGCTCAGACAAAACAGGTTTGCACTGCTGAGTTTGATAGATGAGGGATCAGCCTAAGACGACGGCAAAGTCCAGCTCTCACAATACCGGCCTTGTTCCAATTCTTGTGTTTCCACCAGCGCGTAACGAAATACCTGAAATGAGACGGCCCGGCACGCGGCGTTCAGGACCGCGCCGTCTGGGGCTGCATGAGGGATGGAAATCTGACGTATATCGAGCTGTGATTTTCCGTTGATTTGATGGGGATGCAGATAAGCCGGGGCTCCGTAGACGTCCTAATCACCCAAAAAATAACAGTTTTTTTGTTTTTTAGATTTGGAGAAGTGGCACCTGAGGTAAAAATCAGACCATCATGGTCTAATTTTTACCTCAGATGCCACTGAATAAAGCGTAAAGCGGCGTAATTAGGGAAGTTGTAGATGTAAAACGAGGCTTCACGTCTCGATTTCAGGCTGCGTAGACGTCCTAATCACCCAAGAAATAACAGTTTTTTGTTAGTCTGATTTTACCTCCAAATCTAAAAAACAAAAAACAGTCATTTCTTGGGTGATTAGGACGTCTACGGAGCCTGAAATCGAGATGTGAAGCCACGTTGTACATCTACAACCTCCCTAATTACACCACTTTACAGTTTATTCAGTGGAATATTAAATATCGGCGTGTGAAATGTGCGCGCTGCCTCGTAAACAAGATGGAGAGCGAGTACGTTTTCCATGAGGTGTGTATGTGTGGCCTGCCGATAAATGGATACGTGCACACATCCCCGTCTATTTTGATGCTCTATATCCTCATACCTGTTGATTCTCAGATAAAAGCAAGCTGTGGTGTTGAGAGATGCTTGTCTGAATAGTTTCAACCGTCGGGGGTGGGGGTGAGGGGGGGTGACATGCCTCTCTGATGCTAGGAATGCTAATAGGGGTGTGGCCACGTCACAAAGAAACGGTTTCCAAGCCGATTCACGTGCCTTGCATTTAATTACACACATGCAATTAAATAAATGAATAAAGGCCGTTTCAGGACGCTGTTGTCTTTTGATACACTTGTACTGCAATTTCCTTTCTTTTTTTTTTTTTTTTTTTTTGCACAGTTATTAAACTGCCTGCCACAGCGACGGCTGGAGACGGGAGGGAGGGTTCGTATTCTGGTCCGGATCGACGCAGATGCGGACCTGACAGACGCTGCGCATTCGAATTCAAGGACGGCGGACTTCTTTTATTGTTCTCACTTTTTTCATTGATCTCATGTTTTGTTTTGTTTTTTTTTTTCCATCCGGTGGTAATAGAGCTTGCAGTGAAATGAAAAAAATAAATGATATCATTTAAATGCTGGGAAGTCTCATGGTGTCTAAACAGTGGCGGCGCCAGAACATTTTCATTGCAGTTGCTTAGTTGTTGCTAAACAATTGTATGGAGTCGCGGACAATTTACTGCAGGGGGTCCCCACATTTAATAGATAATAGGCAATATTATTCATTAACAGGCCTAAATATTTGAATCAGAGCTATTGAATATATATGCCATATATATATATATAAAATATATCAATATATAAGTTCGTTATTATAATTTTACCATATAGTCATATGCCGCTTTTCACAGCATGAGAAATGCACATTAACAGCCCAGACTACATAATCATTTAACAATAACCTATTCATCACATTTTAACAAGTTAATATTCACATAAGTACACATCAGAAGAGATCTGGCAGACTTACGCTTCAACAGATAGAAAAATTACATCAAATTGGAGGCTAACGGCCCAGTTTTTTTCCCAAGCTGACTTTGCGTGACCCCTGCAGGCCAGCTCTCGCGAGACGAGTCTCTCTCTCCAATCGTTTTTTAATCGTCTTCCTTTTAATTTGAATATTAAAAGAAAAACACATGAAAAGTTAATTATAAGCCAGGTTAAGTTGTCACAATTTTTATTTTATTAACACAATTAAGATTTTTTCATTTTTACAACTCTCCATTTTGGGGTTGCTTTGAGGTTGCTAGGCCATATTTTGGGGTTGCTATAGCAACTGCAAGCTACCCCCTAGCGCCGCCCCTGTGTCTAAATGAAGCCTTGGTCTCGGCATCCTGCTGTTTTTAATCTGATGTTGTGATGCGCTCGTCAGAGAGGAAGTCTGGTTTGCCCCCCCGCTGACTCACAGGGCTAATTTTTTTTACCTGTTGACTTGTTGGCCGCCGCTTTGCCTCATACGCCCGGTATGCCGCGGGTGACCTCCAAGCATTTCTCTGCCACATTCAAGGTGGAGCCCGTTTAACAGTTGGAACTTTCCCTCTTACCTGCCATTCTGGAAATACTTGGCTGCTGCTCTTCGTCGATGATGAAAAGTAAATAAATAGCTGCTTTCAGAGTACACTTGAACTTATCTCACCTGCACTTGTCGAGCTTTACGTCCTGAAGGCGGGTGAAACAACACCTGACTGGATTCCACATACAACATAAAAGCAAAACACGCGTGAAGGTGTCGTTTCAGTGTCGCGCGAGGCCCGACGTAGTCACGATAAAGGTTAGACTTCTTTGATGCGTCTGCTGTGTTTTACTGTCTCTCCCTGACAAGTTCATGGCAGCTTCGCCTCGGCTCGTCAGCTTAGTGTGTTTAAACAGAACTGAACAACCCACAGGGATTAATCTAAAGCTAATTAATTAAGCTAAACTATCCTGCCCACCTCCAGTGTTGGGCAAGTTCCCTTTCTACACGAACTAGTTCAGTTCATAGTTCGCAGATATTAAAACGAACTACAGTGATCCCTTATTTTTCGCGGTCAATGGGGAAATACATGCATCAGAATTACTAACTGAAAAAGATTAACATTTAATGTTAATCTTGGTGGTTCCATTTAAATTAATACCTTTAATTAAAGTAAATGAGGTTCAGCAGTTTTTGTTTTTTATTTTTCAATCTCATAGAAGCTTTAGATGAGAGGAATGAGGGGAGAGAAGAGGGGAGACTGCTGCTGGCTTGCGCACGTTAGCATTAGCTTCCGTTAGCTCACATTAGCGCGATTTCAAAACTCCATGGAAGTGATTGTTATGTTGTAGGTGGCTGATCAGGTTTAACGTATTAAAGCTTGTGGTTCCCTCCTCGTAGAATTCGCTCAGAGCATTCGTCACAAATAACCACCAAACTATCTTCTTCTGAAACTTTAACGAAGTTCCACGCCGCCATGTTTGTTGTGATCAGTACGCTGTGCTGCAGGCTGCATTCAAGGTGTAACGTAAATTCCTCTGTTCCCTCGTTTGCTAGTCGTTCTTTCAGCCTTTTCTATTTTTTCTTTTTTATGTGTAACATGTCGGAAAATACTGCAAATATCACTTCAAGTCAGCAACTACCAAAATTATGTCCGAGGTAATGAGTTGTTTTCTGGCATGAGGGGGTATTCTGGATTTTCCTTATTGAGTAATCGTTTTTTTTCTGATTGTGCCGACGTTACTTGAACATAACATTCACTCCCGGTCATTCAAGGCTCGAGGGAGCGAGGCACTGCCGTGTTGACAGAAATATATATGTTATCGGGGCTATTCGTCGTGATATCGGACCTATCGGGATGACGTCATAATTTCCTGTTATCGGCCCGATAGTTATCGTGCACCCCTATAAGTAATATGTTTAAAAACCGCAAAAAAGTAGCTAGGAACTGCAGCGAAAAAAGACAAAGGCTCAACTGTGGTCTTTCTGTTACCGTCACAGCCTCTGGTCTCTGAACCGTAGTAAAGAAACCGCTCTTTCATCTAACCTCGTTTTCATTCTGCCGTCCCACGACACAACTACATTACCCATAAGGCCACACCATTACCAATAAGGCCACCTTCTTAAAGGGGCCAGGCTGGCTCACAAAATTTCTTTGCTGCGAGAGAACGCGCACAACATCCTGTAATGTTTCCGCAATTTTTTCTTGATTTTTTTTTAATAATATATATTTCTGGAAAAAAAAATCCGCAAATAACTAAAACCGCGGAACTTAAAGCGCGAATTGGCGAGGGATCACTGTAGTTCAGTTCACCATTTCAAAAAATGAACTAAATAGTTTGTTTTTAGCTCTTTTATTTAATTCTTTTATAATGTTGCTGCGAGCAGTTATTTGTCAAAATGATTGCCACTGCCCATATACACCACCATAAACAACAATTATTTTATCCATTTTATCGGTCGAAATTCAGAATCTTTATCCAACCAGGGTTCACATTAGCATTGAAGGGACAGCCCATGTAAAACTGTCATTTCCATTTCAGCTTCTCTCTACAGTAGATTAATAATATGAGGAAAAACTTGCAGCCAAATGGTCTTTATTATAAGACTATGCCGGCTAGTTCACAACAAGAGTTCTTAGACTCATGTTTACTGTGGTTTCTTCATTCTTTGCTTTTTCACCACAAGTACACCATAGAACTGATAAAACACAGAAAATTATGTACAAGCATTACTTACTTGCCTCAGCTTATACAAATATACAATTTGCGAAACATAACCACTTTGGCCTGCAAGTGGACAAACCGGTGACCTTAAATGCTTAATATTCTTCTTAATTGGCTCAATATCAGGGCCGTTGTATTAAACGTTTACCGAACGTTTTGGGACCAGAAGTGACGTCACGTCATCTTTAACTAAGTTTATTAAGCTTGCTTTTTTACCTTTGCTTGAATAACCAAAAATATTACTTATTTCCTCAAATAGATGTTATTAAAATATCAAAAAATAGAAATTAAAGCACCATAGCTACATCTAGTTGCGAAACATGACAAAAAAAAAAAAATACCGCAACTGCCGTTCCAAAGACAAAAACAGGTCCCCCAGGTGCAAATGTCCCCCCCCCTTCCCCCATTTCAATATTTTTAATCCCCGACTCCTGCAGTTTTTATCTTCTTGCTTGTTTTAAACGTTTGATGACGCAATTGTTAGCGTGACAGAAGCGACAGCCCGTGTTGCCATGTTTGATTGTTTTCAGCAGATACATATTAGGCTCGTTTGTGGTGTATTTTTAAATGGGGTTTGCTGGAAACCTGGAACGGTTTTGACCGTGTGTGAACTTTGAAAGAGCGTCGTGTTGTTGACTTCTCCACTATGGACCAGAGCTAGCTAGCCACCTGTAAGCCTGCCTTGTTGTCTACAAATATACATGGCCCTGGATATTTATTTTGTTAGGTATAAGGTGAGGCTTGTGATGTTAACGTCACTTTATTAATTATATTAATACAATGCTGCGACTGTCTCATGTTAACATAGCTTTGGTGTGGGACAGACCTATGGATTAGAGATGCGCGGATGACGTATATTTTAACCCGCAACCGCTTCTTAAAATCTCTATCCGCCCGCTATCCATTTGCAGGAACGTTTTTTCACCAATTTTCAAAACCGAACCGACCCGCCATCCTTTTTAATAATATGTAAAATATTTTTTCTTATTATTATTATTTGAGTGCTTCAACCGCAACCCGCCCGAATTTAATTAAAGTATTATTTTTTGACGAGTCATCCGCCCGATATGCGGATTATCCGCTCCGCCCGCAGGTGCGCGGTTCAACCGCGCATCTCTACTATGGATTAGAGCTAATGCTAACAGAGAACTCATCACCCTTTCTTGTCGCTAAATCATATTATTACTTTTACTAAACGGTGGTTAAATCAATCATCTAATAAACAAAGTAAACTTACCGTGGAGTAAATGTGTGTTTTTTAACTTTCTCCACATTCAGTTGCTTGTGTGGACGGACACAACTTAACCTACAGCTGCATTTTTCCAGCGTTTGTTTTGGTTTAGGAAAGGGAATAAAAATGTCTCCTCCAAACGTTCTGGACACCTCGAATCACTGTTGCAGGTCCCCAGCAGCAACATTTCACCATGGAGTTATTATAGTATAATATTAACACTGATGATACACATCGGAAAAATAGCAAATTAACACAGTCCTTAACGCAGGAGCAGCAAGGTTGTCTGACCTAGCAAATGTAACTAGGGAGGGGGCGGTGCTTACCGAAAGGTCAATTGCCTGAATGAACTCGTTCACACCCGACGCTCGTCCAGGGGAAAGAGAGCGCGTTCAGTTCACGTTCGCACAAAATATGAACTAGTTTGTGAACTTTCGTTCAGTGAACGTGTCCAGGTACAACACCGCCCACCTCACGATTCCGCCCAACGCCGGCTGATCCAAACGTGGACCCACCGAGCCTCAGTCGCCACAGGCGGGTTATCTTAGCCTGGCTTAGCTCATGCTAGGCTGTGGCGCTAGCTGGGGGGTCAGCTCCTGATCAAATGCGTCCACCCGTCCCGGTTTCTGATGTTACGACAGTACTGTGCGACAGTTGAGGTCACCGCCACGACCGCAACCTCCGTACGTGCAACCAGCTGTTCCAGCTGCTGGCAGAGCAGAGGAGCAGCTAGCTGGGAAACGTCCTTTGGTGACGGGCGAAGGTAGCTCCCAGGTCAACCCAGAGATGGCCGTCCCTGGGTTCAAACTAGGTCACAGTTTGTGATTTCCATCCAAATCACTTTATTTCTCCTCAACTAATATTAGCAGGAGAGAAAGGAAACACGTCAATAATGAAACCCGAACAGGAAGCAGCGCAGTCGGCTCTTAAGCCGGTGGCCTAACCCACTTCGTTGCATCTGTTGATGGTTTAAAGCTCCCGTCAGAGGAAACGTGCGTCGAGAACAATGAACTGTAACTTTTGAGACATGAAAAAGCGGCTCTGAAGTCACAGAGATGTGAGTGTCGTCGTTTTTTTTTCTGCTGTCGTGCTAGAAAATTCCAGCCATAAAAGCATCAAACCTGAGGGTGATAATTATAACAGTTGGATAATAGCAGGTTTCGCGTGTTTTGTTCAAGCGTGGCCAACGAAAACAGAGCTCACGGAAAGAAAGCATGCGCCTTTGTCTCTGATTTTTCTGCTTGTTTTTCCTTGTGAAGTTTGAGCTGCAGGCTGAAAAACAGGATTTCAAAATAAATTCATTACTTAAAAAAAAAAAAACAAAAAACAAATCAAGAATTACATGAAGATGTAATTCTTGCTTGCAGCAGTTTCTCCCCGAAGTGACCGCACGGCAACAGCTACGGAGAAAAAAACATGAATCCACCGTTTGAACGGATTTATTTAAAAACTTTGTGGTGCAAAAATCTTTACAATCAGATTACTCAAACAACAAACAAATGTTAATTCTGTACAGAAGCTGTGAAACAGAGGAGGGTCAGCTATGCATCGTTTCTTCAAATCAGGGTTTTGCTACATGACGTGAATACATTTGAAATTAATTAATTGCAAGTTAAACAGCACATATACAAGCCTTTAACGATTATTTATTTATTGGATTATTTTTTTCAACTCATCTGGGAATAAATTCGACTCCTGCTCCGTACAATCGTGCACCTGCAGCAGGTTTGTTTTTGGCACGGGTGGCTAATCCTAATACTTATACAACTAATACAACAATGTTCGTGCACTAAAACATCACATCAATCCCACGAGGTGTTGTTGTTGGTGTCACACGCCGGTGGTGATTTCATCTGAATATTCTCTCTCCAGTACTGAAATATCAGGTTCATTGACGAGTTTCAGCTCTTTTTCAAAAAGCAGGAGAAACAGTGAAAGAACAGTAATATAATTTTGTTCACTTTTGTTTTTTTTTTTTATAGTAATACTGAGAGATGAGCTTCTCTGAATACAACATGCTCTGACTCTGACCTTCATCCACCGTACAAGCTGTGAAGATATAATCATTTCAAAGAGAGCGTGACATGAATCAGCTTTAACGTGGTGTTGGTGTCGCGGGGTGCCTTCACTTTTTTTTTTTTAATTCTAGTGCAAATCTCTTTAAAGGTTTTGTAAAACTGGCATTTTCTCCTTTTGGGCCCGGTTTCTTTCCTGACACAGAAAAATCCAAGGGTACCTAAACGCATCACTTCAAACTGTCTTAGAACATCCTTCACCGCTTGTTGATCTCACGGCTGTCTTCAGAATATAAAAGTATAAAAGTGCAGGATGAGTGTGCTGCGTCGTGGGATAAACCTGCGCACTCATTTATGTAGAAATATATACAAACGCACACAGATATATATCTAAGCAGATATATATCTAAGCTGGAGGTCTCAGTCTGTTTTGTTTTTTTTCTCTGTCCACATGCGACTGTGATTACTGCGAAGAATCATCACCAAGAAAACAGCGTAGCGGTTGTCATGCACCAAGCGAGCAAACATTGGAAAGCCGGGTTTCCTCCGAATGGAGCAAAGCGTCTGTCCGATAAAGAAGTTCTCCTGCATTGTCTTTTCCGGAGCTCCGACCCAAACTAAACGCGGTTATCTTCACGGTGAGCTTGAGATGATCTTCTTCAGCTTCATGACCTCCTCGGTGGTGAAGTGCAGCACAGAGGTGGAGTTCACAGGCGACGGCGCCGTCTCTGCTGCCGTCCCTCCGCCGGCGTCGTCGTCTTCGTGGGATTTTGAGGCGAGATCTCGGGCGGCTCCGGGGGGACTAGCGCTCCGACTCGCTCGACCGAAGGGTGCCGGGACGTTTTTTTTGTAGGATTCCCAGAATTCCACGAATTTTGAGTTGTATGGCTTTTCGTGACGGAGTGGCCATATTTCTCTGCCAGTGGCACTTTTCAGATTGGCGCCTGGAGGGAAAGGCTTGTGGGTGATGGAGCCGTGATGGTGGCCGATGGAGCCGTGATGGTGGCCGATGGAGCCATGATGGTGGCCGATGGAGCCATGATGGTGGCCGATGGAGCCGTGATGGGGGCTGTTGGAGCCGTGATGGGGGCCGATGGAGCCGTGATGGGGGCCGATGGAGCCGTGATGGTGGCCAATGGAGCCATGATGGTGGCTGTTGGAGCCATGATGGTGGCCAATGGAGCCGTGATGGTGGCCGATGGAGCCGTGATGGTGGCCGATGGAGCCATGATGGTGGTTGATGGAGTCGTGCTGGTGGCTGACTGTCTGGGCGGTTGATGCCGGGCCTGATTCATTTCTCGTACTTAGATCCTCAGCTGAGCTCGGACGTCCGGGATTCACGTGAAACCTGAGGTCGGTGGGGAGGTTCTCTGCGTCCGACCAGCTCCTCTGTCGCAACAGCTCCTCGCGGTCAGAGGCGGGAGGCCCCGCGGCCCCGTGCGACGTGGAGGACGACCTGCACAGCTTGAGCCAGTTGCGGAACACCGACAGCGGCACTTCGATTTCCATCCTGCCTTCCTTCGGCTGAGGGAGGTTGTGCAGGATGTGGCTGAGATTGAACTGAACTGCCTCTCCGTCGTCCGCGGCAAGCCTGCCGGTAAAATCTGCCTTAGCGCCGCTGGGTTCCTGCTCCATTTCAGAGGCGCTTCTGTCTTCTCCTGGTGTCGGAGCAGAGCCACGTTCAGGGCTCCCTGAAAGTGGGGAGGCTTCGGCATCCACGACGTACACCTCACTCTCTATCGGAGAGTTTAAAAAAGGCGCGGTTTCTTCGCTTTCCTCATCGTCCTGCGCCTCGGACCCTTCGTGCCTCAGCGACCCCGAGTGATGAGGGGCGTAGAGGGTCGAGGGCTTGTTCAGGAACTTTGGGTTCTTGCTGGACGAAGGCAGGGAGAAAGACGAGACGGGGTAGCTGCTGATCTCCTGGGTGGATTCTTTCACGCTCAGGTTCAGAGGCTCCGCCAGTCCAGACGAGGTTTTGTACTGCTCTGCCAGGTAGCGCAGCTGCTTCAGCGGCTCCTTCACCGCGTCTGCCGACTCTGGGTATCCTGAGTCGAGATGAGGTGGTTGTGAAGGGAACTGGGGCTTGAGGACGGGGGAGCCGTGCGGCGGCAGCGATGAAGACGGGATAAAACCGTAACGCTCCAGAAGCGGGTGTCTTGGGTGGTAATATTGAGGGTAGTGGAGGGGCAGACGGTACAAACCCCCATGTGGGTCTGACTGGAAGATTGGAGATCTCTGTGGGAAACACAAGGGGTTCGTCAGGGATATGATCAGTAAAACAGTTATCTGACCTGTTTTTTTTCTTTTGCATTCATTTTCCTTAAAATGTGATCTGATTCTATGTCGTTAATTGTTCACAGTGCCAGGGGAAATGATTACGTCAATGAGGGTTTGCACATCTGGAGGTCAGTTAACCTCAGTTTGGATTGAAAGGTCCGGTTGACTGATAAAAGTCCCCCACGCTGCCTCGTTAATTAAACAGGCAGGTTTTTCATGGCAGGACACCATGGAGGAAGCGTTAAGTTTGCCAAAGAGCACCTCTCTTATCGTACAAAGAAGGAGCGCGGCCTACCAACATGACGACATTAATCCCAATGGTGAAGTACGGTGGAGTGAGCATCATGGTTGGGGCTTCCTTCACTGACTCAGAGACTGATTTAAAATGAAATATCCACAAGGAGCTACCAAATTATCCCACGGGGTATCTTCAGGAGCTTTGTAGGAATTTGGCGATTTAGCAGGACAATGACTAAAGCTAAACGATTTTATCAATTCTGCGATATATATCGATATTTTATCGCATATCGATTATCGATTTTTCAGCCGCGGGTATCGATATTCTAAGCTTCTTTCAAAACCCCCGTGTCCCACCTTTTAAAGCTTGCAAGCAACAATTAGCACTGTTTAAATCAGTGGTTCTCAACCTTTTTTGAACAAACGCCCCCCTGGGCCACCATGAATGCTCTTAAACGCCCCCCCCCCCCCCCCCAAAAAAAAAAAAAATAAATAAATAAATAAAAAAAATAAATAAAAAATAAAATAAAAAGTGTCTGTATAAGCATGGATTTTAATTTGTGGAAATAGAAATAATGGAAATTACATGGAAAAAAACTATTATTATTATTATTATTATTATTATTATTATTATTAGTATTAAATTATAAGTATGGCTGGGCAACGATTAAAAATTTTAATCGCGATTAATTGCATTATTTCCCTGATTAATCACGATTAATCGCATTGTATACGCAAAATCAAATAATGAATTCAAAAGTAGTGTAAAATGCACTTTTATTTAAATATTCTGCTGCCATATGAACTAAAGTGTCATAACATTTGTTGTTCAAACACTTTTAACATCAGCACTTGTCAGTAACACATATTTAATGTAAATCTCATCTTAAAAAATGTAAAATAAAATAAAGCTTATTGCCACTGCCAGAGCATTAATGTCATCCTGTTTTTATAAAAAATAAAGTATACAAACAAAATCCAACAAAATGATTGTGACTCAGCACAATCAGAACATTAAAACAGGTAATTTCTGAGGTAACAGCAGAAACTTTTAACGGTGAGTTCAACTTGTCAGTTGTTACAAATAACCTTGTTTCTGTTGAATCCTCCGTCTGGGAGAACTTTAAAATGAAAATGTCCATGTTAAAGTTCAGTAACTTTACCAATCAGTGTATCAAACAAAAATAAAAAGTGGACATTTTATTATGTTTTTCGTTTTTTAATCTAACACAAATAAACTAAAAATTGCCCGTTTTTTTACATTTCAGTTTTAGACTTGGAGCAAAAATATGAAATGAAAAAACGGGCAACAGAACTGAATTAGTTTTATAATGGAGGACTGGACTTTCTGTTGTCATTACACATCTGTGCCACTAGATGGAGCCGCACTGCAGTAACCAGCTAGAGAACAGCAGGACAGTGAACACATGGAGCAGATCTGATGGAACATGGAGGAATGACGCCAAAAGTTTTTTTTTTTTTTTTTTTTTTTTTAGACAGAATTGTTAATATTGCTACCTGAGTTGCTACCTGAACTGTAAAGTTCACAGATTTTTACCGTTCTCCATGTCTGTTTTAGCTTTTTCGCATGTTTACCTGCCAATTGTCTTCCGGTTCCGCAGCAGCCAGTAACAGACTTTTCAAAACAAAAGCATGTGAGCAACATGCGTTAACGCGTGATAAAATAAATGTCGGCATTAATAAATTAATGAGTTAATGCGATAATAACGCGTTAACTTGCCCAGCCCTAATTATAAGTAAGTATAATACTTAAGTGGCCAGTGTAGAGGAGCAAATATCTGTCTGTAAGCTCATCCAACACCTGAACAATGAACATTTTTCCCCCCTTGGAGTTCCTCATACTATAGTATGACGTAATGCGCGCTACGGATTCCACTTTTTAGCGGATATAATTTGCGGAGGAAATTTTTGCGCTGATTCAGGAGAAGGACAGAAACCGCGGAGGAGGAGGATTTACTGAAAGCGCCACATTGAAGAAGAGACAGGTGTAATATCTGACCTCTAGGCTACTATAAAAATTTTATAATTAGCTACACATTTAAGTGTGTGTGAACAGGCCTTTATAATAATATAATTGAAGCCTACCTTTGCTAACCGTGGAAAATGATTTAATTGTTGAGTGCTGATACCTCAGTGACTGGACTTAAACCAAATCTTTAGATACCTTGTCTGGAAGTTATTTAGAAAGATGCTCCTGTAATCGCTTCATTGGAGAACTGTACATTGCTCGGTGATGGAATAAATCTATAATTTACGTAATTAGCATTGCACTGCCGACACTTTTTCTTGTTTTCCGCTATTTTTGATTGTACTGTTAATGTTTGTGATTAAACGTGATTACGTAGTCTTGATTGTGTATGTTTTTCATTGGTTGTTGAATGAAGCACGTGAAATATACTGTGTGTTTATGGGCGTTACTATGGCGACCGACCCCGCTTGGCTCGTCTGATTGTGACGTAGAGAGAAAAGGAGATTTTACCGGGTCATGGAAGCAGCAGACTCGGGGTTTTGGTCTCAGACAGCAGCTTTATTTTTTGAAAGGAAATCTGAGCACATTTTATTTAAAACTTAAGTAGATTTGAACTATAAAAAAAATCTTGAGAAACCATGGAAGTTTAAAATAGAGTTCTCAAGGCATGGCGCCCCTCATTTATGCCTGAGCGCCCCCCTCTCAGCCCTGACGTTTCCAGCGCCCCCCTAAAAGTTCAGAACGCCCCTGTTGAGAAACCCTAGTTTAAATAAATAAAACTATTTTTCTCAACGCATCTTTTATTCATTTTGTCCAGCATTTGCAAGCTGCCTGTCAGCCATATAATGTGTAATCGATGCTTTCAGTTCAGTTAATTCAAACAAAGTCATTGGAACACTCACAAGATGTCACCAAAATCACTTTGTCCCTTTAAAATCTTTCGGAAAATGATGTAAATGTATTGTAAGATGAATATCGATATATATCGTATCGTGAGCCGAATATCGTGTATCGTATCGCGAGATTAGTGTATCGCTACAGCCCTAATAATGACTCTAAGCATCGAAATAAACCCGTGACGGATGAACGGCTCAGAATGCACTTTTATTGTTTCACGGGTGTGTTCGGGAAATTACAACTGCTTGAGCGCTATCCGCTACAGAGAATCATATCACAGTTTGAGTACTTTTCGATTTTGTCCCCCGTATCCCAGATATTCAGTGCGGGCTGTAATTTGTGAAAAGCAGCGTATCATCTTGTCTGAGTGCAAAACGACACGGACCTGATGCAGCTGCGACAGCATCCTCCGTTTGGTCGGCCTCTGGCAGCCGTCGTCGTCTGAGCCGAAGCGATAGGACTTGGGTGAATGCTGGGGCATGGAGCTCATTAATATTCCTTTCAGGTGGCACTCGTATGGCAGAAGCAACCTGAACAAGATGGGGAGGAAAAAAACCCAAATGAGAACCAGAAAAAGGAAAAGCCTTAGAGGAAACGGGCTGAAAAATGCAGGTGGATGACGACACTCACTTCTCGTAGTGTCGGCGGGTGCAGGTGGCGGCGCTCGTACTTCGAGGGTTTCCTCCCAGAACGTTGTAAACTTGTTTCCACACCTGAAGAGAAGTAACCTGGAGGGAGATGAGACAGTCTGCTCAGGGTTTGGACACGTTGGACATCTGCCTTGGAGAACCAGGACTCATAATCACAGTTAGGATCCCTAAACTCTGGTCCAGATCACTGACAGACCGGTCCAGATCACTGGAGTAGTGCTGGGCGATATGGAAAAAATCATATATCACGATATGGACTATTTTATATCACGATAACAATATATATCACGATATACCATAATAAAGTATGATTTCAGTTATTCTCTGAAAAGTTTGACAAAAATTTCATTGCTTACTTTTCAACTTTATTTTGAAAGGACATTTAGCTGAACTGTCACAAACATACATTTTAGTGCAGCAAAAACAGGTAGGTACAGAGGTACAGTAGCTTTCACATTTTTTTTTAAAGCGCACAACAGTTTCTGAGAGGAAAAACACATTTTTGCACTGAAGTTCAGCTATAAAATATAAACACAAATTATTTTTCAACTTTCTGAAATCTGTAACCTTGTAGTGCAAAGTTTGCAAACCAATATAAAGTGTCTAAAGTAAACATCAGGGTTGAAGAGAACTCTGTTTAAGGCATTAACCATGAATAAAAGTGCAAACATAAAAGGCTACTTTGTAGAAGTAGATATGATTCTATATCAAATTTATCGTTGCAGGTTATTTAATTACACATTTGCTGTAATAATTAATAAAATTAGGTTAGAAACGATAGAAACGATAGAAGAGAAATGGCACGATACACACTTTTATATTGTCCCCACGATATGTATCGTCATATTGCCCAGCACTAACTGACAGACCAGTGTAGATCACAGACAGACCGGTCCAGATCACAGACAGACCGGTCCAGATCACAGACAGACCGGTCCAGGCCCAGATGTCACTCGTAACCCTTGTAATAACATTGAAACTTGAAACAATGACAGAACTGATTACCTGCTGGTAGCCGCCCAAGTCGTTCACAGTCTTGAACATGACGAATAAATCAACTGAAACAAAACAGGGAAAACACATTATCAAAACTACTTAATTATTACAATATATATATAATATATATAACTCTAATTGTAAATCACTTTATCAGTTTTTATCTTTATATTAGTTTCACAAATGAAATGACATCAGAGCCCACATTTTCTTTATCTACTTTCTCTATATTTGCATATATATATATATATATATATATATATATTATATTTTTTTTTTTTTTTTTTTTTTTCTCCTTCAAATTAATAGAAAACTGTTGAAATCCTCCAAACTTTCTGCTCTCTGAGAGCAAAGAGACTTTCATCTGCTGGAACTTTAAAGAGACTGGGCTCTAACTATGCGATTCAGCTTTTTAATATCCTCCACCATTTCATAAAAAATGCAGTTTAAGGTTTATAAAACCCAACCCCTCTCTTTTTTTTTGTCCCTTTAATCTTAACCTTTAACCGGGAAGATTAACATATGTGGTAGCTCCAGTAGACATGAATAAAATAAAAAGAAAAAAGCTCTATTAATATTCTTCAGTGATCCTCTCGGATTGAATTTTTTGCAGCGTATTTCACTGCGTGCCCTTTTAGATGAAAGCTAATTTAAATGAAACTCTCATTTTAGTGCCTCTGTTTTGGACGACCGTCTTCGTTCCACGAACGCCGTCGCACTTCAGTGTTTTTATATCGGTGAGAGACATTTCAACTATTTCGTATCGCTTCAAAACAAACATCAGCTACCAGTTGTTCCACTTTTGCCGTTAGAGCACTTCAAGTACTTCTGCCAACACTTCAGATCCTTCAGCAGACAGAAAAATTTTGAATAAATAGATAAATAAATTGTACCCAAAAGTAAGAGTCCTGGACTATTTATTATTAAAAAAAAAAAAAGAAAAAAAAGAAAAGTGCTCTGATGATTAATGTCTAGATGTTTGAACCTCTTGCCTCAGGTAACTGACTTATTTAAAACATAATTCTGTAAGTTGTAGAGCCAAAAGTCGAATTTCTGCTGCAATAATATCGTTGTTGCGATACAGAAATTGCTCGGATCGCAAACATTACGCACTCTGCTTGAAGCCCAGGTTGGGGATCCTCTCTATCGGCGTGTCTCTATTCTTCATGAAGAGGTAGAGGTTTTTGAGGAACTGATCCTCCGTCATGTCCTCCATCAGGTCTTTGGGCCGGTCCTCCTGGACTTCTCTGTGTTCCATTTCCTTCTGTCCCTGAAAAACACATGAAGAGTTGACTGATGTTCACGTATCTGGGCCTTTTCGAGTGTAACCCGGCTCTAGTTTTCGGTGTGCAGTCGTCTTTCCTGCAGGAGGCCCGTTGGGTTTTAACATCTATGTGTGACGGCTCGTTTACAACAGAGATGAACGGCGGCTGAAAGAACCAGTGACACCATCGTTAAAAAAAAATCAAATTTTTCTGATTCCTGAACTGATTTCTTACCTGTGTTTCCTCTGAGAGAGTAAAAATTGATAATCTTATCTCACTGTCCTCATGATGAGTTTAAAAACAACCAAAAAAAAAAGTGAGGGGACTGGAATCGCCGCCACTTCTCACTCGTGTCACATCATGTTGTGTCTGAGTGACACAAACGAACGCAGGCTGTGTTTATTCTAATGACTTCCTGCTGAGATTCGTATCGTCGGACCAGTTCGACTTGCTCCCGAGCATGCGCCCGGAGCCGTGCGCTCCGATACGGACCCGTCAAGCTGGCAGAATAACGAGGACTAATCCTTTCCTCCTGAAATGCTCAGCATGTGTGAATTTATTCAAGACAGATTAACTTATTGCTTCTCGTGCACCAGCTGTGATGTACGACGGAGTATCAGGGCCACACTGAGAAAAAAAAAATTTTTTTTTTTCATTCCTCACTTACGAGAAGAAAGTCGAAATGTCGAGAATAAAGTCGAAATGCAGTTTCCACAATAAAGTTGTCTTAAAGATTTATTGAAACCAGTTTTACTCTACCAACATAATGTCTGTGTCTATGTGCTTTTATCACATAGACACAGTTTTATAATAAGTATTCGTACTTTGAAGAGATTGTGTCAGAAATTGCGTCTATACAGAAAAAGAAACTATAACGATTCTGGAATTCTGGAAAATGAATTTCGACTTTATTCTCGACATTTCGTCTTTTTTCTCAACATTTTATCTTTATTCTCGACATTTTGACTTTATTCTCGACATTTGGTCTTTATTCTCCACATTTCGACTTTATTCTGGACATTTCGTCTTTTTTCTCAACATTTCATCTTTATTCTCAACATTTCAACTTTATTCTCGACATTTCGACTTTTTTCTCGAATTTCATTTTTATTCTCGACATTTCGTCTTTATTCTCAACATTTCGACTTTTTTCTCGAATTTTGTCTTTATTCTCGACATTTCGACTTTATTCTCGACATTTCTTTATTCTCAACACTTCGACTTTTTTCTCGAATTTCATCTTTATTCTCAACATTTCGTCGTAATTCTCAACAATTGAACTTTATTCTCGACATTTCGACTTTATTCTCGACATTTCGACTTTATTCTCGACATTTCAACTTTATTCTGGAAACTGCATTTCGACTTTTTTCTCGACATTTCTTTAGTCTCAACATTTCGACTTTATTCTCGACATTTCGACTTTATTCTCGACATTTTATCTTTAATCTCAACATTTCGACTTTATTCTCGACATTTTATCTTTAATCTCAACATTTCGACTTTATTCTCGACATTTCGACTTTATTCTTGACATTTCATCTTTATTCTCGACATTTCTTCTTAATTCTCAACATTTCAACTTTATTCTCGACATTTCATCTTTATTCTCGACATTTCTTCTTAATTCTCAACATTTCAACTTTATTCTCGACATTTCGACTTTATTCTCGACATTTCGACTTTATTCTCGACATTTTATCTTTAATCTCTACATTTCGACTTTATTCTCGACATTTCGACTTTATTTTCAACATTTTATCTTTAATCTCGACATTTCGACTTTATTCTCGACATTTTATCTTTAATCTCGACATTTCGACTTTATTCTCGACATTTCGACCTAATTCTCAACATTTCAACTTTATTCTCGACATTTCGACTTTATTCTCGACATTTCATCTTTATTCTCAACATTTCGACTTTATTCTCGACATTTCGACTTTATTCTCGATATTTTATCTTTAATCTCGACATTTCGACTTTATTCTCGACATTTCGACTTTATTCTCGACATTTTATCTTTAATCTCGACATTTCGACTTTATTCTCGACATTTCGACTTTCTTCTCGACATTTCGACTTTATTCTGGAAACTGCATTTTGACTTTATTCTCAACATTTCGACTTTATTCTGGAAACTGCATTTTGACTTTATTCTCGACATTTCGACTTTATTCGACATTTCGTCTTTATTCTCGACATTTCGTCTTTATTCTCGACATTTCCACTTTCTTCTCGTAAGTGAGGAATGAAAAAAAATCATTGCCCACTATTGTTTTTTCTCAGTGTGGCCCTAATACTCCGGCGTAGTAATGGCAGAGCAGAAAGAAGTGTTTTTTTTTTTTTAACAAATTATTACTTTATTACGTTATGTGTCTTTAAAAATGATTCCTAAAACTCATTTTTTCAGAGGTGATGCAAACGATACTGTAGCGTGTGCTGGTTTAAAGTGTGCAGTTCTTCGAGGCGCTACTTCTGGATGTCAGTTTGGATGAACAAACCTCTACTTTTGCTGCTTCATCTGGGACCGGATCAACAAGAGCAGCAGTTTTAGCAGCGATCCCCACATCTGTCCCTCCATGTCCTCCTCCAGGGAGGCGTCCCCTCAGAGATCTAATCTCTCCATGGAGTCCTGGGTCTACTCGGAGGCCTCCTTCCACTGGGGCACGTTCAGGTACGGCCCTCCCGGACAACGTCCCACAGCTCCTGACCTTCGC
Organism: Hirundichthys speculiger; assembly: GCA_018398805.1. NCBI lineage: Eukaryota > Metazoa > Chordata > Actinopteri > Beloniformes > Exocoetidae > Hirundichthys > Hirundichthys speculiger. The sequence continues at coordinate 20,236 of JAGFBZ010000065.1, read as the reverse complement.
CGAGGGTTGAAACGTGGATCGACCGGTAAATCGGGAGCTTTGCCTCTCAGTTCAACTCTCTCTTTATCGTGACGGGATGGTGCAGTCTCCACATCAACACCCCACTTCCGCCCGTCAGTCTCCCAGCTGAGTTCCACCACCAGTAAGAGTGATGCTCCCCCCAAGATGCTAAAGCTCCCCCACTTCAAGCAGTGACTCATTCCCAGTCTGGAGCGAGCTGAAGACCAAGGGGTCCTGGACCTGGAGGACCTGGAGGTTTTTATCCCAGCTGCAAACTGGCCTAGAGGTCAGTCCAGTGAAGCAAAAAACAAGAAAAACAACAAAAGTCTATGTACAACCTGTTATAATTTTATATATATATATATAATTATTTTGGAGCCCTTACTAGGCATAATATTCAAATCTATAATCATGGATCTGGTCAGCTGGTCTCTTAATGCAATTGATCAAATTCTCTCGTTAAGAAGACAGGGCACAGGAGAGTCCTCTTGTCCCGGTGGAACACTGGCTGCTGGATACATCAGGATTCCTATGGAGAATGGAATCTGGGGTGCCTGGCCCCCCTGTTCATTGAGGACGCCAAAGTCGTGTACCTATTTGGATTTATGATCACAGGATTCTGCTGTTTGGAGTTGGCGGATACCTGTTGTATCGGAAAATGTATGACACGGCAGCTGCCATCCTGGACACCGTCAACCTGCCTGCTGTGTGTGTGGTGGTGAGCCGCGCTGTGAACGCTCAGACTGCTACTCTTGGTGAGCTGAATCGGAAACTGGACGCGATTCCATGTGTGAATCACAGGCTAGTGATGATTTTTGAACTCATTGGCAAACTGGATTCGAACGTGGAGAAGTTCAAGCGCTGCTCAGGCAGAATTGACCCGTAATTCGGCCATTTGGATTTATTCCCACCGAGATGAAACCAGCAAGGACTCGAGGCAGACGGAATCTCAGTCAGCCTGACCCAAACAATCTTCTCTTATCTGAATCTGGCTCCCCTGAAACGAAGCTGGCCTGTCAAGACCTTTTTCAAGGCCAGCTTCTTTCTTTCTAAACTCTCCTGATATGTTGTGCTGCGCTGACGCTCTTCCCCCAACCCCCCCCCCCCCCCCCCCCCACCCCCCCCTTTCCAAACAACCTGCCCCCGCGCTCAACGTACTCCGCTGGCTCCAGCTGTTTCCACCCCCCCACGCTAGGCGGACTGATGCACTGCGCGCCGGGTGGCTGCGCGTGCACGGACTGCTTCGCTGGACATCCCCTGCACCCTCCTCCCTCTCCCCTTTCCGATGTCTTAGTTTAAGTTTGTTATGCTTAAATTTTTGTGCTGTTTTTTTTTTAATGTATCCTTGAGGGGCACGTTATGAGAGATACTTTTTTCTCCCCATGTGATCTTATTTTTCCTCTGATAAGAAGGCAGTGCCGCTACATGGCAGCAGCCCCCAGACACCGTCGACCCATGTCCGATATGTTTATTTGTTTGTTTCTGTATGTTTTTCTTGGACGATGTACTGGAACTGTAATTTCACTGTGTTGGGATGCTGGCTCAGTGACAATAAAGGTATTCTGTATTTTGTATAAATTATTATTTCTAATAAAAATTTTAATTAAAATAATAATTGAAATAAAAAAATTAATAAAAATAAAAAATACATACATGAGCAGGTGTGGGTTTTTTAATTACTTTCCTTTTTTTTTTTTTTTTTTTAAAATATCCCATCCCTAAAAGTTGTATTAAATTATAAATGCATGCACAATGATTAGGGGTATTTTATTCATTCATCCGCTGAGTGACAACTGTGCTAACAGAGTTTCACAAGCACTCTTTGGAAACCCCATGTGACATCACAGTCTCGGTGATTTGTCCAGTTCTCTTTATACAGTCTGTGACTCAACAGGTCCTCATTATGTGCAATAAAGCAAAGATGGAGTCCTCACCCCACTTAACTGGAACGCCCCCTCTGCTGACTGAGCCTGCAAATTATAAAGTTAAACAACAGACGGTGTGACGGAGAGTCCGACATGATGACATGATGTCTACATTCCCAGCCGAACTCTGCCTCCAGCTGCAAAGACGACGACTGGCCTGTAACAAAGGGCCTTTATGTTCCTGAACTATGATTTATCACTCTTGTTCATTAGCAATTCTGATTTGATCAGTGATCGAAAGGCTGTGGATGATGCAGATCCTGGTCCGGATCTGTGCCGGACTAGATTAAAGTCCGGGATGCTCTGCTCTGGTTGGTAGAGAATAAAACAGAGGTTACAGAAGGGCCTTCTTTGGGTTCATTGTTTCAGTTTCAGTGTCTAAATAAAGACAGAAAAGAAAGTTTTCTCATGTTTCTTTTGTTTCATGTGTGATTCGACACAGTATTTTGTATTTTGTTGATTCAGTTGTTGTCTTTTTACTGCTGTGATTGCGATTCAAATATTCCAACATTTCAAAACAATTTTTTTTTTTCCAGGAAGTGTTTCATAAAATTCCCACGATGGCAAATTTTCACTTTCACCAAAGGGCTGTTACCAACTAGTGATTTGAATCAAAAAGGTGGAGTAGGAATAAACTAAAATGCACTGCAAAAAATAAAAAATAAAACCAGGAGCTAAATAAGACAAACCTGCTTCCAGTTTAGATCTGGTGGGCGTTCAGGGGTTTAAAACAAGTGGATTAAAGCTGGATTTTAGATTTTAAAAATTACTTACAAAGCAACTTGTTTGTGCAGTTGACAGAACATTTTTATAGTGAAAGTTACAAACTGGAACTTCAAATTACTACATTAAATATTTCCTAATGCATTAAAAAAGATATCAAATCTTAGCAAGAGCAGAACAGTTTCCAGTCCGTCTTTAATTCTTTCCGCTTGTGTCGAGTTTAACTGACTGGAGTCACATCCTGTTGATCCTGATGGTGTTTCTAGAAGGACAGCAGGGGGAAAACGTAGGGCCCGATCTGCCGCCAAACCTCCTTAAGCCGCTATTAAGGCGGGTAGCGGGAGGCACGTTCCCCTGCAAATAACGCAATCTTCCACCTCCCTAAACCCGCGATCTTACCTACGCTACCCGCTACATTGTGCATGGGAGTGGTTAGAGTAATCCACCTGTTAGACCAATCAGTGCGTCAGTAGCCATTGCCTTTAAGAGCAGGTTGCGCTACCCGCTAACCGCTATGGAGCGTCTTTTCATCCAGATCGGAGCAGCTCTGGTAGCGGCTAAGCCCGCGATCGCAAGATACCGAGTTTGTGGGAAAGCTCAAAAGACACGCCCATTGCCACACCTACAACGTGAGTAAGGGAGTCGGCATAACGGATAGCGGCTTTAGGGAAGCGGAAGATTGCATTAGCGGTTAGCGGAGTTCCTAAACCCGCAATTTGCAGGTAGCGGCTAGCGGGAGGTGTACAAATAGAAACTCTATTAATCCCACTGAGATCATAAAAAAAAAAAAATTCCATCTACAAATAAAATAGAAAATGGGTCACAGTATTGGGAATATGGAGCACGGATGATAAGGGTGGGGCTTCAGCGGCCGCTGCCTTGCAGGAGGAATGCCTGAAAACGAGGCTGGTTTTCCTATTGAATGATGAGCTGCTTTGTCTGCTTGGCGTTAATTCAAGGATGCAGGAAGTATGAGCGGTATGTGTGTGTGTTCACGGTTATGAGTTGTGTCTGCAGTTACAGTTGTCAGCCTTTTGTGTGCTTTTTTTTCAAACCCTGGGTCATGGGAATGTTCTGGGCGCGGCGCTGTCCTTATGAAAACACTTTACGGGACACAGGAGCTGCAAGAGTGCAAGTGCAGAAAGCACGCATCAGTGCAGGATTAAGGACAAATGAGTGAAAGGCATGCTAATCCTTTAGAGCTCCTCGTTTGAGGTAGTTATTTACTTATCAGTAGCTATTGTAGTTATTGTCATCTTTGTTTCATGAATGTGACGTCTGTGCAAACACAATGAAAATGTGCCTGAATATTTAAGAACAATAACTGTAAAATAGGATGAAGATAAGCTGGCATGCAGCAGTGCAAAAACAAGCTAACTAGAGATCTGTGCAGGTGTATAGGAGCTCCGTGCATCAACGAATGGAAGAGACAGAACAGCGGAGCAAACTTTAGATAGATACAGTATATAATGTGATGTGGCATCGTCCAAAAGTCCAAGCTAGAGCTAATCAGAATTAATTTTAATCCACAACATGTTTGTACCGTGTAGCAAATGGCTCACAAGGTTGAGTGACTGGAGAAGGAAGTTATTTGACCATTTTCTTCTGATTCACAACAGATCTCTGTTCATGCTGCTCTGGCATCATCGAGTCACCCGGAATCCAGAAATAGGGAAGTGGTGCTGTCCCGGCCCGTATCAGCTACGCGTCTGTTCCTGGTTGATCTCACCGGGTGAAAAGTAGAGCTGGTAAGTCCAGGTATTGTTTCTCTTCTGACTCAGAAACCGTCCGTCTGAAACGGCGCAAACGTCCAATCACCGGCGCACGTTCTGTTTACAAGTGGAGACGGAAGAAAATTCTCTGACCGAACGCTTCAACATCAAAATAAGATGTAGCTCTAGGAAGAAAAAATAATATAAAGAGGCCATTATCAGTTTCTATCATTTTACCATCGATAGTAGGGGTGCACAGTATTTGATATTTACGATATCTGATATTATTGAAACACATTTAAGGCCAGATTGCCTTCAGCCGAGACGGGCGACGGCTTCACGTCGGACCAACAACGCCGCGTGGCTAATGAGTCGAATTGCTCGCGGTTAATATTTTCAGGACTCTTCGAAGCAGACCGGTCCTTCCCGCCATGGTGGAGCTGGGGTTTTACTTACGGAGACAAAAAAAGAGAAGTTAATGTAACGTAATATGAATTACCATCTTGGGCTGGAAGACGCTAAACCAGCCAAGCTAAAATCAGCCAACTGGTGGGCTTTTTCTCAACGCTGCTGGTCCCGCCTCTTTGTAACATGGCGAGGAAATAAGTATATAAATAAATACTGGCACAGGACCATGGCGTTTGATGCCGATGTTTCAACTTTTTGGTCTTTATCGGCAGATGCTGATGTCATGCTGATATCATGGTGCATCTATAATTTATTGGTACGTGTTTAAGTAGAAATTGGCATTTTTGTTTTATTTAGTAAACTATTCATGGCATTTCTTCCAAATTCCCAATAAAAAAAACATTTACAGCATTTGTTTGCAGAAAATGACAAATGGTCAAAATAACGAAAAAAGACAAAGATACAAAGAAAAAAGTTCATAATTTTTAAACAACGCAATACTAATGTTGGAAGAGTTCAGGAATCAATATTTAGTGCAATATCGCAGATTTATATATATATATATATATATATATATATATATATATATATATATATATATATATATATATATATATATATATATATATATATATATATATATATATATATATATATATATATATATATATATATATATATATATATTATATATATATATATATATATATATATATATATATATATATATATATATATAGTCATGGAAAAAATTAGACCACCCTTGTTTTCTTCAGTTTCTTGTTCATTTTAATGCCTGGTACAACTAAAGGTACATTTGTTTGGACAAACATAACGATAACCACAAAGATTGCTCATAAGAGTTTTATTTAAGGAGCTGATATCTTACCATTTTCCATGGTTTTCTTGATTATAAACTAAATCACTTAAGTTTTTACATCAATAGCTATGCGTGTTGTACTGCCAAAAAACACTGCTTTTATGCATTCAGTGTTTTCTTTTCTATCTGTTTTAGTCACATGATGACGTTTAGTGGTACCAGGTATTAAAATGAACAAGAAACTGAAGAAAACAAGGGTGGGCTAATTTATTATATATATATATATATATATATATATATATATATATATATATATATATATATATATATATATATATATATATATATATATATATATATATCTATATTTTTTTTTTAGCACAACAACAACAAGTGATGGTCAAATAAAGCATTTATACCTGATTGATTGATTTGTCACCATGGGATCATGGTCAGGTCTGGATGGGATGCAGTCATGAAGGCTCTGACAACTATTTGTATGTAAACTAAATAAAAACTGTGATAAAAGACAGCCCTGAGGTGATCCACTGGATGATAAAAGAACATTTGATTAAACACTCAAGCTGTTGGGAAAAAAATATAAAATCCAGCAGCCAACATAAAAGACTGTCAACGATGTTGTGAGCGCGTTTCAATCTTCTTGCTAAAATATGGGGCTGAATACAATTAAAAGCAGAGGGAGGGAAAAAAATCCATAAACAGTACCCCCACGGATGATTAAACACCCTCCATGTATCTTATGATGCGTTGATACAGTCATCCACACTGAAATGGAAAAGGCCCAAAGCTGCCTAAATTCCCCTCAGTGAAGCTTCAATCACCGTTATTTCAAATGTTTTCATTATTAGTGAGGTTAATGCTATCGGCCTATAATCATTTTTGATGTATTATTTTAAGGCACAGGGACATTTATTGATTCCTCCCACATGTGGGGCAAACCTTTGGAGGGAGGGGGACTCTAGGACTGCGTCTCTGGTTCAGTGGTTTACCTCGTACACTCGTGTATTACAACCTCGGCTGACAGCGATAGCGTAGGAGATCATCTATGACTGCATCTTTCATTTTCCCTCACTTTTTAGTTCAAGGTAGTTTGATCAGAAACACAGATATCCAATTAGCTCTCATGCAGATAAGTGAGGGTCAGGTGACATCACTATTTGGTTAGCTACTATTACTATTAGCTTGGCTACTATTACTACTACTACTATTAGCTTGGCTGGACTTTTCTCCAGCCTACTATTTGGCTAGCAAAATTTCTCCTTTTATTAACTACTACTTAGTGTTTTGAAAAGAGTTTACGGTCTAATTAACAATGTAACTGTCATCAGTTTATGCACTCTTCATAAGTGTGTGTGTTAAAGTGATGCAGATGGTCGTTAAAGAGAGGTGTCAGTTTAATGATATATGAAGTTATGATGGTAACTGGTGTGCTCGCTGTAGTACGGCGAAACGGTGAATGGGAGGAGTGATTTTCTGAGGCGTCACATGCGACAGAAGACCTGAGTGAGCTGTTGGAGAACAAGCTCTGTTTACTTCATAAAGCATCATGGAGGCGGTGGAGCGAATTGTCCACCTGGTCCCTCACTGACTAAAATGTCTCCAGGCCCTGCGCAATGGTTTTATTCCAGGTTTATGAATTCGTTTATTGTTTCTGCTGGCATCTCTGACTCTAATGCTGCATCCAAGAGCACCGACTGGAGATTTCCAGCATCTAAGTCCTTACCGTGTCCAAGCACAACTCACTCCGAAGACTACAGTCTGGTTCGTTTGGGAGTGCTCTGTCATGATTCCTAGGGCCCGATCTTCTGCCAAACCTCCTAAAGCCGCTATTAAGGGATAGCGGGTAGCAGGAGGGGCGTTCCCCCGCAAAGAACGCAATCTTCCACCTCCTTAAACCCGCGATCTTAGCTGCGCTAACCGCTATATTATGCATAGGAGTGGTTAGGGCGTTCCACCTGTTAAAACCAATCAGTGTGTGTCAGTAGCCATTGCCTTTAAGAGCAGGTTGCGCTACCCGCAACCCGCTATGTAGCGTCTTTTCATCCAGATCGCAGCTATCATGTGCAGCTCGTCTGGGACTCTGCTGTAGAGCTTCCTCCTCTTCCTTCCTCCTCTGCACTGATATATATACACTACTGGTCAAAAGTTTTAGAACACCCCTATTTTTCCTGTTTTTATTTAAATTAAAGCGGGTCAAGTCCAGTGAATAACTTTAAATGGTACAAAGGTAAGCAGTAAACTGCCAGAGGTGGAAAAAAAGTTTAGATTGCCAAAACAAATTTCAGAGTTATAAAAAAAAGAGGGGTCTTTTTCAGTGATCAAGCAACAATGGATGTAAATTAAGTCTTGAAATTTGATGCAAACAATTCCCACAGATGTCCCAACCTCTGTTGATTACTTACAAAGCTCTTAAGTAATCAACAGATTGCTGGATCCAGAGTTGGTGACTTGTACAGAGCGACTGACACCCTGGACCAAAAGGGCTACAACGGCATTTTACAGAGCCATCCAGTACCTTCTCTGGTCTACGCCTAGTCGCTTAGGGGTTCATCTTACAGCAAGATAATGATCCAAAACATACATCCATTCTGTCAGAATGACCTTAAAAGAAAAAAACAAGACGGTCGGCTTCAAATGATGTAATGGCAGCCCTGTGTCCAGACCAGAACCCCATTGAGCTGGTTTGGGATGAACTGGAGAGAAAGATGAAACCAAAACAACCTGCAAGTTCAACACATTTCTGGAAACTTCTGACAGTGTTGGGAAGAACCTTCCCAACAATATTAGATTTCCATTGTAGAAAGAAAGCCACTAACACAAGTGTGTTTGTCTGTTATATCTGCAAAAAGTGGCGACTTTGATGACTCAAAGATTGTGGTTAAATTTTTGTAAAAGAGATTTCATGATATCTTTTTTCAAATATCTAATTGTTTATTTGTTCTATACATTAATTTCAGATTACATTGAGACATTAAGCTATGTACCGTAAATTACTATAGAAACTGGAAAACTGGAGGTGTTCTAAAACTTTTGACCGGTAGTGTATATACATATAACACATATATACATAATACATATATATCTGCCTGGTCAACACGGCCAGGCAGAGCCGCAGGAACATATCCTCAGCAGGGGGTGCTGGGAGTCGGAGACAGTTGTGCGTCTTGGCGCAGCTGATGTGCCTTTTAAAAATACTGCAGAACGAATCATTGGATGTGCATTTAATGATCACGAACAATTAATGTTCCTGTCAGACATCCTCTGACCTCAAGGGAATAAAAACGTCTGCAAGGAATACGGTGATGCGTAATCGAGAGGTAGAGCCGTTTGTGCACGTCCACATGTGGAGAGGTAGACGCACATTTATGCCATTTGGGCGCGCTCTTTTATGCACTGACATGCAGGTTGCGCTTTCCGCAAACTCGGTATCTTGCGATCGCGGGTAGCGGGTGGTCTGACCTGATCACAAGATACAGAGTTTGCGGAAAGCGCAAAAGACACACCCATTGCCACACCTACAATGTGAGTAAGGGAGTCGGCATAGCGGATAGCGGCTTTAGGGAAGCGGAAGATTGCATTAGCGGTTAGCCGAGGGTCCTATAGCTGCAATTTGCGGGTAGCGGCTAGCGGGAGGTGTGCGATCGGGGCCCTAGTCTCTGGCACAGTTTCAAGAGTTGTGCTCTGCTTGGGTGCGTCATGACTGCACGCATTTGTGAAGGAGAGAGTGCACGTGTGGTGTGCAGGACATGTAGATGCAACATTGTTTGCTAAAAGTCATGTATGTACGAGCAGGAATCCTGCTCAAGCATGACTGAGACCGGAGTAATGCGAGGGTTTAACAGCACCAGAACCTGGAGGGACGGTCAACTTAAACCTACTCATTCATGATGTTGATGGATCCAGTCGGAGGTCTTTTCTTCTTGAAGCTGGCCGCCATCTCTTTGGTCTGGATGGATATGAGCAGATGAGACTTAACTCGTACATCCATCAGCCATGGCTTTACCCCATTATGACCTGACGCAACTGTGCTTTAACTTTTCCAGCCTGGAGCAACGAACATCAACGATCTCAAGACGCTGAAACTATCATTAAAAAAAAAGAAAACATGCTGCTGATATAACGTGCCAGCCACTAGTTCACTCTAAAAGCACAAGGCTAAACTTCTCAAATATCATTTCAAAGGCTGAAAAACAGTTTTTGGTTTTCCAAGATGCTCTCTAAATGCACACAGCTGTAGGTGTGAATAAGTTGAAACCACGAACAGGTTGAGTGAGTAATAATGCTGTCACATTATTGGGTATTTATTAGGTGCTGGTGGTGGTGTCTCAAATATGAAAGTGGTTTGGCTCCTTCATCATGGTTGTTTTTTTTATTACTCAAGGTAACAAGTGTAGATGCTTTCAGCAGCAGTTGCGATGTTATCAGGACAGGTTCAAGATAACCGCTGCTCTGGTGTTGTTTACTCTTGTTCGAGGTTGGTTGAGGAACTGTTGTGGAGAAAAAAAAATATCAGTTTTAACTCACAGAAATCTGTTTCTGTTTAAACTGCTGAGGAGGAGTTTTAAACGGCACGTGACAAATAGGCCGAGTTGGCCTCCGAACTCCTCGGATGCATCAATCTGATCAGATCTGACGGCATTTGTGGAAAACAAGCTCCAGTCACGGAGACCAAACGCCACAATACACATGGCTCAAAAGATCTACGGCTACAATCACCTCGCCGGACGCTCCAGAGTGACCGTAGATGTTCTTCATTCACATCCTGCCTGGTCACAGCCTGAGGAAGACCTGTTCAGTATTAGGTTGATGGCCTTTATCACAATCACAGCTTGCTCAAGGAAGTCTTCTGAATAACAACAAGCCATTAGCGTTGCGTAATGACTGATATTTCCTCATTGGTATGAATTCCACATCACTTCACAGAAACCAGAGGCCAGTCATACGAAACCAAGGTCAGGGATTGAGCCGGGTCATGTCAGTTATCCATGGAGACCAGCTCCACTGGTTCGGGACCAGGATAACAAGCAGGACGTCTTAACCCTGCTGCTCTGATGTCTTCAGTCAGCTATGACCTCGAAATATTTCTAATTAACAGTTATTTATGATATTCTGTGTGTATGGTACCTTATTTTCATCAGTATGTATTAGAATATAACAGACAAACTGTAATTAGGCATTTTGATCATCATTATATCCAGTCGGTTTAGGCTGAGAATGGCATCCACTAGGGGGCAGCACCGATGGAAACCGGTCGTTGCTGCTGCATTTGGGGCTTTTGCGTGACTTGTAAACATCTGGTTTTTGACTCTAAAGCCACACGTTTCAGTGGAGTTGGCGTAGTTGGTCTAAAATTTAGAGCAACTATGCCAACTCATCGATTTAGACGTCGATTTAGCGCGAGGGCAAGGACGAAACGGGGAAGAATATCGACAAGCTGAACCTCAAGAGACCTTCTGATGGGCGGACTGCAGGAGCTGTTTCTGGACAGCTCGGACCCCCTGACATTTCTACAGGGATGGGATTACTTGAGCAGAGTAGGCCTGCTTTATTTAAATTCAATTTAACAGATGAAAAACGTATACAAGACAGGACAAAGATGGACAAAGCTAATAACAGCAAACATCTGCATGAACGAAGTTAACAGCGTTGAAGTTTGATATTAAGAGTTGTGGATTTGCTCTTAACAATAGGCCTAAACAACATATCCACATATTTGACACATTTGGATATTTGGTACAACCTACCAGTGGTAAATTTTGATTATCAGTTGTAAACATGGATAATTAAAAAAACAAAACACTATTTGTCACCTTCCAAGGTGTAAGTCTGCATTATTAAGGATTTTAAGGTTTAATATTACCACGTATTTCCACATTCAGTTTTATATTGGGATATCTCTGTACTTCTTACCTCATAAAATTAAAATCCAGTGTATTGAAACCTGCCCAACTTCAGTTTGACTGATAACCCACCTGTCAGTTCAACTCTCTGCATTTATTAATAGCTGCTATGTTCCCTTTTTTTAAACACATTTAGATGTTTAACTACATATATTTTCATTTTAAGCTGTTTATCACTTATCAAAAGATAAGAGACATGCATTCTTTCCATTTCCATTTCTGCAGATCTGTTGTAGCTGTTGCTGCTGAAAAGGAGTGCCAATTTAATAATTGCATTCATATTTTTTGTTTATTATTTTATTGTAATATTTTTGATTTAAGATATTTGTATATTCTTCTTTCTATATTTGATGTATAATTGAGTAAAAATGTGACGTAATAATTTCATGTGTAACATTGACATAATGACGTGCACAGGTAGTCATGTGACTAATATTCTAAGTAATTGGGAAGACGCGTGTTCAGTCTTTGGACCTGCCGTGCTCACGGAGCAAGACGTGTGCAACAGTTGCCCATAAAGCCTTAGCAGCTCCTAATTTTCCAGTCAGAAGGTGCACACAGTATGAAAAACTGCATTTTCTGTATATTTTGTGTTTGTTTTCATTTCTAAATATTCTGTTAGATTGTATATTTAAGTTTCATGAAGGCCACATGGACTTTGACGGACTAAAAGAGATATTGGCCTTAGATATTCATTTAGTTGGGAAGATGACGGTATTAAGACTATTATTTATTTCATTTCAGTTTTTCATGGTGTCTTGGTGTTGATGTTTGGTGTCTGAAGAAATTAAAGATTCCTGCTTGGAGAAAATAAAACCCACTCTCATCAAGCATCAGTCAATGCGTGGCTTAATTCTGACTAGAAGAAAAGCGTTAGGGGCAGCTACATCCGTGATCAACCTCGCGGTCTGAGGTTGATCGCTGATGCGAACGCTTGTCTGAGCGATGTGGTCTTCCCAGGTAGATGTTTGCACGATAACGCCGTCCAAGTATTGAGCTGCAGTCCTGACAGAAGGGCGTTAACTGGGCGTTAACTGGGCGTTGAAAGGTCACAGCTATGCTGATGACACGCGGCTGTACATCGGCATGTCTCCTGGAGAAACACGGCCGGTTGGTGACCTTTTTAAACTGTAGTTTAGACGTTAAATCATGGATGGGAGGAAACGTCCTTCAACTTAACCAGGACAAAACAGAAGTTTTAGTTATCGGTCCTAAGGTTAAGATAAAGAGGAACATTTGTTCTCTCATATGCAGTTTGCCTTATTGTTCTGGGTTAGAAAGTACGTAGATCCACGAACTCTACCTTTAATCAAGTCTAAGCCATTTCTGTGTATCTCACCCCAAATGCTAATTTGCTTATATTTACCATCACTTAGGCCCATGCAGGATGCCGCCTCTAAATTAGTCCAACAGCAAAAAACATATTTATAGAGCACTATTTATTCAGCAGGATCACTACTACACGGTGTGTGTAAACCCCTGAATGTATAAATTGACTATTATACCAGATTAGATTTGACCTGCTGGGGGAAGACTCAGTGGTTCCAGGAGCAGCCAGGTTCCCTGGCTCATCGGGTCCAGGTCCTGCACAGGGCACATTCGGTTTGGGCCCGTTGAGTTCCCAGCGTGCGGGGTCGGCGCTCAGGGAACCTGCTGTTCAGTCTTTCCACGCTGCCTCAGTACCTGATGAAACCGGTCATGCAACAATCCAGCAAATTGCGAAACAACGAAATTGAGAACAATTTGCGGGGGCATCGCTGTAATTTCATCCTCAGCATGAGTTCTGACTCTTTCCAGGCGCTACGCATCAGCCACTGAGCCGTACTGGCACCTTTTCAACTGTGGACTTTAATTGTGCCTTTAAGCCAACTGTCTGATGTTTGATCTAATTCATTTCACATTATCGTGGGTGTGTTCACCGCAACCTCTGTGGCATTTGACTGTTTGGTTTTAGCTCGACAATTATCTTTGTTATATATAGTTTATAATGATGATTCATGTACAATCTAGAAGTGCTTAATTAGATGCTTGAGATAAGGTCATCACATCGGCTCCCTTTCAAACAATTTGATGACTCAACAGATGTCCTTTATTTGCTGATTTATTAGAGGTATTTTTGGACAACAGATCTAGCCTGGCTTAGTCTTTTTTTAATGCGTTTCTACTTTGTCACACAGAACTTAATCTGGTTCCTCTGGATTCCACTTTGATTTTACAGGAGGCAGTACCAACGGGCGCAGAAGAAACTGCCTCTGTACGCCACTGGATAGGCATGCAGCCGATCAGAGAGACAAGAATATGCAGCCTAGTTCACGAGATAGAGCTTTGGCAGAGGCAAGGCAAGTTTATTTGTATATCACATTTCGTGTACAAGACAATTCAAAGTGCTTTTTACATAAAACATTTGAAGCATTACAGAGCATTAAAACAGGAGGAAATAAAAAGAAGATAAAATAATAAAATCCAAAAGGTTAATTAGTAGATTTTGATTTAAAAAAGAAAAAGGAATTAAAAATGTAGATAAAATGCAAGCAATAAAAGTTATAGTTTTGATCAAATGTGGCAAATAGAAAAGTTTTCAACCTTGATTTAAAACTGCTGAGAGTTTCAGCATGATGCCCTGAGGGATCTGGTGGGTTCATAACGAACCAGAAGATCCTGAATGTATTTTGGCCCTAAACCATTCAGTGCTTTGTAAACTAACAGCAGGATTTTGAAGTCAATTCTTTGACGAACAGGAAGCCAGTGAAAAGATCTGAGGACTGGAGTTATATGATCCAGTTTCTTGGTGTTAGTGAGGACTGGAGCAGCAGGTTCTGGACTAACTGCAGCTGTCTGATGGTCTTTTTAGGGAGACCTGTCAGGACAGCGTTACAGTAGTCTAGTCTACTGAAGATAAATGCATGGACAAGTTTTTCTAAATCCTGCAGAGACATCAGTCCTTTAATCCTGGATATGTTCTTTAAGTGATAATAGGCTGACTTCAAGACTGTCTTAATGTGACTACTGAAGTTCAGGTCTGAGTCCATGAGCTTTGTTTTTGGTTTCTAACTTAGCTCTTTGAAGCTGAGTGGTGACTTTTAATCTTTCTTCCTTGGCTCCAAAACTATTATTTCAGTTTTGTCTTCATTTAACTGAAGGAAGTTCTGACACATCCAGTCTCTAATTTGATCAATGCATCTGGTCAATATTTGGATCGGACTGTAGTCTCCTGGTGAGATGGTGATGTAGATTTGTGTGTCATCGGCATAGTTGCGGTACTATATTTTGATGTTTTTCATAATTTGAGCGAGTGAGAGCGTGTAGATGTTGAACAGCAGAGGCCCCAAGATGGAGCCTTGGGGAACTCCACAAGTTATATTAGTTTGCTCAGATTTATAGTTACCTATAGACACAAAGTATTCCCTGTCTTTTAGATAGGACATAAAGCAATTTAATGCAGTGCCAGAAAGTCCCACCCAGTTTTTCAGCCGGTCTAGTCAGATATCATGGTTGATCATGATTTCAATCAGGGTGTTTTGACTTCGCGGGTTTACTTTTGGCATCATCTTGTATGACTGTAAAACCAGTCATAAAAGACGATGCCGAAAGTGCAGCTTAGCAGAAGCCGTGCTCGCCATGAAACTCCTGTCACGTCCAGCTTGGAGCTCAGCTGCACGTTAAAACTCAAAATGTGCAACTGGCCCCCCACATGACAGATCTGACATGAACTTCCCTCAGAGTCTAGATCAGGGGGGGCCTAATACTGGTCCTCGAGAGCCCCTATCCAACATGTTTTAGAGGTTTCCCAGCTTCAACACACCCGATTCTAATTAATGGTCATTATCAGGTTGTCATCAAAGTCTGTTGATGACACAGCCACTTGTATCACGGTGTGATAAAGCAGGGAAACATCTAAAACCTGTTGGATAGGGGCTCTCGAGGACCAGGATTGGGCACCCCTGGTCTAGATCATCAGTGACTGAGGTTATTGGTATTCGCATGGCTTGAGGGCTTTCCCATTTTCTTCCCACCAAAAGAACTGCTACTGGTAATATTAAGCTCCCTGTTAAATATGCATTTTCTTAGTATTTCCACATAAAATTGAGCACAACCCTTAAAAAAAAAGACACAGATCCATGCCCCGTGGACACAACAACTGTTCTTTGGAAAAATGTGGGAGAATGCATTTCAGACGTGTCATATGGAGCCAGAAGTAGGTGAAGACGTGTCACCTTGTAACAACAAGGCTTTTGTGTGACAAATGACTCACACATAAAACTGGTACACCTGAATACCGGTATTGTTTTTTTTAATGATATCCCAGTTAGAAGCTGGCAAAGATGCATAGAGCTAAAAAAAAAAAAAAAAAAGAAAGAAAAAAAATGCACACACGATAATACAATAGAAAATAGGTTAATTCCCAACACGTCAGTGAACTCCATGAACTCCTTATTTTGGTCTCTTTATCTCTTTGTTCTTGAGCACAGCTTTGTTCTTCAGCATCCACAAAAGAACCAACCGCACAACTCAACGTCGATCTCCGCCGGGCTGAAGACAAGCCGGGTGGCAGTGTTCATTTTCTCAAGAAACTTTCCAGCCCCGAGTCTGTTATTGGACGGTAAGGAGCGTCAGCTTTTATTAGGCAGCACAACGACGTGAATCCAAACGGTTCTGGCTGAGTGCAGAATATGCGTTGGCGCCAAAAAAAACGATCAGCCCCGGTGCAATCAAACAGCGTCACGATAAACTGCTATTTTAAGCCTCAGACAAGATTTAAAAATGTCATTGCACTAGTGTGGATAGGGACTAGTGGTGAGTATTGGCAAGGACCTTGCAATACGATATGTATCATGATACTTGGGTCACGATACGATATTATCGCGATGTCACGATATGTTGCGATATTCTACCTGGTTAATATCAAAATTAAAAGTAGAGATGAAAAATCAAGTTTCTGTATATGTTCATCAGATGATATTGATCATTCAGAGGACAAATTGAGTCAAAACTATTTGCTTCAAAACAACCAATTTATATGTTTATCAGTAGTGTTTTTGCACATTTAAATTTTAAACAATTTAAATGTGAAAATTAAACAATTTTCCTAAAAAATCGATATTAGGAGGTTAAAAATCGATATTATATTGGGCGGCCGAAAATTGCAATATATTGCAAAACTGATTTTTTTTCACACCCCTATTGGGATCCTGCAGAGACGCTAAAATGATTTCAACTTTATAAGTGTACTGAAAGTTTATAAATACGCATATTATTATTTATTCATTTATCTGAATACCTCCACAACCCTCCACCCATAACTGCATACCGTGTATGCTTGCTGCTGTAAATTGCTGCTGTACATAGTGTTGTTTACAATTTTTTTTTCTACTGTATATATTTGTTCCTTCTGTTTATATATATATTGTTTATATATTGTTTATTTTTGTTTTTTCTGTATATTGAGCTGTGGTAACGCACAAATTTCCCCGTCGTGGGATCAATAAAGTTCTATCTTATCTTATCTTAGATGTTAGATGTTAGACAGGAAGGGTGGGGTTGGGGGCCTTTGCCGTTTCCTTCTTTACGTCCGCGGCTTACATTTGTTCCGACTTGCACACATCCAGTAGGAGGTATTTGGTGCAGAAACATGTTGTACTTTCCCATGTTAAGAAGCCGGCGGCTTCAATACTGATGGGGATTCCTGATAAGATGTCCTGATGTCTTTGTCTGGAGGGCAGGTGCATATATGAACACACAGGTACTGCAGGTACGACTGTAAATTAACTTCGCTCTGTGGTGAAGAAGACTTGAATCTGGCAGGTGAGCCTGATGAGGTGGATGTTGGACGTGGACGTTTACAGGAATCGACCGTGCCGATTATTCCGCCTCGGCGACAAGAGCGCTCACTTTTATAACGTATTTTTATGGACAAGCGAGAACAAATATGCATTGTGTGACGCTGATGTTCCAGCATTTCAGGTCAAACCGGTGCAGCTGACCTAGAGGATTAATATGACACTTTTAGTACATCTAAAATAGAAGTTTATCTCTGTGCACTTCCCTCTGACTTTCAGTTCTCACAAGGAAACTGTATCCCTTATTCTTCAAGTTGTGGCTTATAAGTGCCCTCTAAACTCTACTTAAAAGGTCTTGTAGAGCTTTTGTTGCCCTTTCAAAAATTGCCATCCAACCCCACAATGTCGCTGTCAGTGCTACTTTAAGATTAAGTCTGATTTGTGGCTGTAATTAGCAGCTACGCCAATGTGAAGGACCTACGTTGTAGTTGGCCTTGATACGTGGCCGTCGTCGGTTCCGTCTGTCTCTGTAATTACTAGGGATGCAACGGTACTCGTTAAAATACGGAACCGTTCTGTACGACCTACACGGGACAATACGCCTTTATGTCCCGTGGTATTTATGTTCCAATAACTTTGCATCGGACTTGCACGTGAGCGTTCGTGCCTTTTAGGCAACAGGCTCCGCCACTGCATGTCAATGTCCACTCGCCTCCGCTCACCTACAGTGACCAGCCGATCACACTTTGGCCAGTTGGCTGCAGCTCACAGACGCAGAAAAAGAAATAAAAAACAAGTAGGCGTGGCCAGCGGTAGCGGAGAAATTGGGAAGAACTTTTTTTAATCGCCAGTGTGAGAGCATTTTGGTTTTGCTGTTGAATACACCGGTGTTAGGATTTAGAATTCTTAGTTAGAACTTTAACTGTAGAGCTAAACTTTATTGCCTGGGGGTTGGCTGTATGAGGGTGATTGCTCAGAGTTGCTGCTTGACCTCCTGACCTGTTGTCTTCAAAGGACTATGAGATGGCATAGGTCAACGTATTTAGTTACACCCCCTTTCCTGGAGCAAACACACCACCTTTGTTTGGACTGGACCATCTGGATTTTCGGAGACAAAGGATCATACAACCTGGGAGAGCAGGACCCGCCTTCTTGGGATCCTTAAAGAAGGGACAGAATTTGATTTCTGGGTGCATTTCCTGACATCCTTGGTGGTGTCAAGAGGTGTACCATCGGCCGATTAAAATATTCTGCATGGCATAATAATTCTTTGTATACATGATTGTATTAAATTCTTGATTGATCTTTGCTTCTAGATTTGTCATTTAGGCACCAGGTAAAAGAACACGGACGGAGAGACAGTTTTTTACACTGGTGAGGGAGTGAAAACAGTTAACAGAAACTTCACAGTCTGTTGGCCCGATCTTCCACCAAACCTCCTAAAGCCGCTATTAAGGGATAGCAGGTAGCGAGAGAAAAAGAAAGAAAAGAACGCAATCTTGCTCCTCCCTAAACCCGGATCCAGTTGTTACCAGTTGTGCATCTTGCTGCAGCTTTTTAAAATACTGCAGAACGAATCGTTGGATGCGCATTTAAAGATCACGAACAATTAATGTTCCTGTCCCTCCTCGACCACCAACAGTTTCAGACATATCGGAAACAAGGTTATTTGTAACAACTGACAAGTTGAACTCCCCGTTAAAAGTTTCTGCTGTTACCTCAGAAATTACCTGTTTTAATGTTCTGATTGTGCTGAGCTACAATCATTTTGTTTGTAGACTTTTTAATTTTTTTTTTATTAAAAACAGGATGACATTAATACCCTGGCAGTGGCAATAAGCTTTATTTTATTTAACATTTTTAAGATGAGATTTACACTAAATATGTGTTACTGACAAGTGCTGATGTTAAAAGTGAACAACAAATGTCATGACACTTTAGTTCATATGGCAGCAGAACATTTCAATAAAAATGCAATTTACAGTACTTTTGAATTCATTATTTGATTTTGTGTATACAATGCGATTAATCGCGATTAATCAGGGAAATAATGCGATTAGTCGCGATTAAAAATTGTAATCGTTGCCCAGCCCTAATATTAATGTATGTTATTTAGTGATAAAAGGCCGGCTGGGCTGTGGTGGGCAGAGCCTGCGCTTCATAAAATAGCTTCCAGTGTGTCCAAAGTTATATTCAAGCTTGTCTGGCCTCCTCTGCTGATAAGGAGTAATATCAGTCCTTCACACACAGCTCATTCCACTATTTTAACACTCTTTTACATTTCAGACATTATAATTTTACACGTATATTGAACACCTTGTTCCAGTCACGTTAATTATATCCTTATCTGTAATAAGATTTGGGTAAATTCTTATTTCTTAACGATCTGCTTCCTTCATTGTGTCTGGATGATATGAATCTCTCTGCTGTGAGAACCAACATTCCCGTGTCACATTTATTAAAACATAATTTCCGCCTCGGATTTCTGATTTCATGACGCTGAACTGTCTCGATGCAAGATCGTCATGCGAAGGTGGAGACTTTCCGTCAGCCGCTGGTGGCTTCTTTATTCCCACAAGTTTTTTTTTTAACATTTTATTTTTCAGAACTTTTGCTTCCTCCATTTTTTGTTTGCCTGTTTTTTTTTTTGTCTGTAGGCGTGGTGCCTTCGCCTCCTATCAGCCTCCTGATTACATCATGCTAAATAACTGCCTCTTGCGGTCCCGTCGGTGCTGCTGAACCCAGTTTACATGAATTTTTAAAACGGCTCATTGAGTCACACAGCGGGGGCCGCCGATGCTGCTGCTTCGTAGCGTCGCGTCGGTTTCTTCTCCTCTGCCTTCCCTCGGCTCGCCCGGTTTGCCCCTCACCTCTCCGCCGCCTGCTCAGCCCTTCCAGCTGCACATCCAGCCCTCCACGTACTCTCGCGGTCCGATTCCCCCCGCTCAAA